>CACVKI010146278.1:16879-78727 GCA_902732785.1 Trichogramma evanescens
CTCTCTCTCTCTCTCTCTGTGACGTGGGCTCGGCGTGACGTCAAAGCTCGCGCGCGCGTGGCTGATCGATCGCGCTGATGTGCTATGGCCCATAAAAGCTCGCTTGAATAAAGCGAGACGACCACTACGACTGCGGCATGACTGTTACTACTGAGCGTCTTTTCACTATTACAATAACTTGTATATATTCGTGTACGTTATAGGCCTGCCCCTCTTTTTTATACAACTCAAGTATACTACTCATCAGCTGTACATTGGATCATGTGTGCGCGCACACGAACACAAATACACGAGTTTCATGCATTTATATATATTGTAAAAATTTGCCGAGGAAAGTTTCATTTTATATACATTATACAATGTACAATAATACATAAATAGCATCGTGTAGCATGTGCGACACCCAGTTGTTGCTGGCCGAGATTTCGGTCGAAGCAGGTTACAAGCTTAGCGCGTGCGCCGATCCTCGAGCGAGCTCTCCGCGCCTTTCTTTACCTGACTCTTCCGATGCTTTTACGATTAGGCATACGCAGGTACATCTGTAGTTTGGTATTTCGTATTTAACATGCTTCTCGTGATCGCGGCATGTATATGCAGTCCGTGCATATCTACTTTCCATCTATTTGCTAGTACACGGCTGCTGCTGCCGCTTTACACACGCCTGCACGGAAATCATAAGTATGTGCGCAGGATTTTAGTCCTCGCCAGCTGACATGCACCACGATGCTGTATATGTCAACGTATGCGACGTACGCAATAAACGCGTCGAGTGTATATAAATGTAACGATTTTTAATCGATGTGATTTAACGTGCCTTGCTCAACGCTCCTGGACATCGTGTAGTTGAGAGAGATATTGAGACTGAGAGAGCTCTAATTCTGTTGATATTTGTATCCGCATTGCAATTTGACGAAATATGATGAGATATCGGCCGACGGCTACTTCTGACCCCCTCGCTAATCAACCGGGCGATCGTCGCTATTTTCCGATAAAGAGAGCTTGTGGTCCTGTGTTTATATCGAATTCGTGACGTAGTAAAGAGGGAGAGAGAGAAAGCACCTGGCCTACTTTACTCTCTCTCTCTCTCTCTCGCTTTAGTTCTCGAGGCTTTGTCGACGTTGAAGCTCCTCGTCACTCCTCGTTATTGGATGACACTTTTCGCCCTCGATAGAATATATGCCTTCCCAGCATGCTGACACACACATACCATCCTATAACGAATTCACGTTCAATTAATTTATGCTTTTTCGTTGCTTCTTCAGTCACCGTATTTTTTACCTTTGGTGCTTCTGATGTGCACCTGGACGTACTTGGCATACGAAAAGAGGGCAAAATTATTTGAATTAAAGATCTCGCGCGTTTTTTTATAGGTGCAGTTTTGTAGGTGTGCGAGCTCCTTTTACCTCTTTCTCATTTATATACTTAAACGCTTCTTTTTCTTTTCTCGATAAAAATCTATCCTAATTACAGAACAAAGTTGCGCTTTAATTACTTAATTTATTTGACGATATGTTCAACCTTTACAGCTACAATTTTTCTTGCAAAATCTTTTTGCTTCCACCTTCTCCGCATCCTTAAGTTACTAAAAATAACGAATAAAACGAAAATAAAATTCCAGCCAAAAAATGGCATCGACGATTGAAAATGTAATAGTTACATTTACGAAAAAATGATTTTAAAAAATAGTCCCTTATTCCTCTCCTCTGCTATACTTTCCTCTAAATGTTATGTTAAACAATTAAATTTAGAGAGATTTCATGCGTTATTAAAATTTTATTAAATAGCTAAATAAGTACTAGCTTTTTTATTAAAATTTAAAAGTGAAAATATGACATCAAAATGATTTGTTAAGATGTGAACGATTAAAATCAACCTCAACATCATTTATTTTCACAAAATAAATCTTTGTGCCTATTTCAACAATAATTTGTTATTAATTAAGCTTTGCTCTGGAACTATTTTCAGAAGGCTATCAGAAAACCACACAATTTTATAGCACTGTGCTAAGTTCACATTCATGTCCCTTTTTCGAAGCCGTAAGTCTCTCTTTTTGGTACCGCAGAGTGGGGTGAGCGTAGTAAGTTTGTTGCTTACTACGCTCGAGCGCTCATCTTTTGATTATTTTTCCAGTTGTTCTGGTACATTATGCTTCTCATGAAATACAAACAAAAATAGGAGATCAATTTAAATGTTCACGACATACTAAAGTTCTGAAGACCTATTGTAAAAATTTTAACTTGATTTCGTGAAATAAACGACATTAAAGGTGATAATTTTCCCCTCATGGCCCTAAAATAAAATACAACTTGACTATAATTGATCATTCATTAAAACAAAAATGAAAATATCTTTCATTTTTAAATTATTTTTTTTAGATAATAATTGATTTTTATCTGAAATTTGTTTTTTAACTATTAAGATTTATGTAAATGAATAATTGATGAATACAATAATTTTTATACCAAAATGGTGTTTGGAGCGAAAAATTTGTCTTTGTAGTTCGCTATTTTTTATCTATAAAACTTTAGACTTTATAGAAAAAGTTCATCAATTAAAAATTTCGTAGGATTATTTCAGGAACCCTCTCGTATTTTCAGAATCTCCTGAGATAATTTTGAATTATTTAGAAAAGTTGGTAAGTTCGATTTTCGAAAATTATGATAAAAAATTTTGAAAACATTGAGAATTCCCTTTGACCAATTTCAAGGCGTTCTATAAAGTTCAAGAAAAAAAAAATTAATAATTTTTGCGATGATACCAGAAAATATTTTTTTCTCTCTCAAATTATTTTTCTTCTCTAAAGAGGAAGAGTATATGCGACCATAATTGTTACCTTGATTGCAGTACTCGGTCCAGGTCGTGATTTCGCATAATAATATACGTTAACATGGTTCATTTTACCCTAATATTTGCAATGAAATTTCTCGCTATTCGATCCGACCGCAATCCTGAGGCTTTTTGTAATCAAAAACTATGTATACCCTGCATTTACTGTGTTTTCGCGCAAGGAATTCATTAACTTTTATTTTTAAAAGAGTGCGCGAAATTTCGATAAATTTAAATATAAGAGAATTTTCAGATGTACGGAATAAGCGAAATTATCGACCCAACAAGTACATTGTGCCACGCATGCTTTGCAATTTTATTACTTGTGTATGCACGCACTTAGACGTACTTGAATTAAAAAGGCACTGAAAATCAGTATGAAAATAGGTAGAAAAAAATCTATAGGTCTATTCTAATCGGCTAATCGGTTCTATTCTTTTACGCGCAGGCACATGAGCACTGCTCATTGAGCAGCTTGTTTGTTAATAACTCAAAGACATACTTCTAAACACGTATACAATGCTGCGTCAGTAAATACGGCAAATTGAAATTTTAACAAGCAAATTTGCGGAGCTCTCAAAGAAACCTACGCCACCATTTAAGCAACGGTATACTTCTTTGTTCGAGTGTTATGAGCACTCGATAAAACCTGCGTTTTCGACGCATTGGTATGATATTTTATGATCCAATAATAAAAACGAATCGGTAATTGTTTTCAAAATACAAAGCCAAATATAGGCCTGTTTATGAAACTCGGTGTTTGAGAAAATACAATATGAATATTCAAATACGATGATTGACCTATTTAGCCGCTGACCCGAGCAGAATTTTGCATAATTTGCATTAACTGTTAATAACTGAAATATAAATCCTACCTTTTGTTCATGTGTTTTAGGAGCGATGGCGAATTCGGCAGAATATAAATAGGTTAAGGGTCCGAGACAAAAGACTCGTCTCCGTACAGAGTAGGATACATGTAATCAACATTTTTTAGGCCAAAAACTTTCACGAAAGTTTTCGCTTCAGCCAAAATTCACCGTATTATTGACCAAAAATTAGAAAAATACTTGAAAATAGCCCGTGGTCCCGTTCGCGATGTTTTTCCCATTCAACCCTTTGAAAAATTTAGTATCGTTGAATCGAGCTTCGAAATTGAAATTATTAAGTCATAACCTAAATTACACTGAAAAAAATTTCAGTCAAACGAGTAGTGCGCTCGGACCGTCCAGCAATTGCCGCAAAGAAGGTAGTGCAGGCTGCAAAGAGATAAGCGGCAGTGATGGATCAAGCGATTTCGACAAGGCTCGAACTTGCCCGTCGAACAGGAGCTGGAGGCCCCCGAAATGCTGTCACTCGGCCGATCCGTCGACTAATACGCAGCCCTCGTGTTGTCAGCAACCCTACAGTTTATCGAGCAGCAATCAGACCAAAGACCCTTCCAACATGCAGGAAGCCACGAAGTCAGTCAGCCACCAACCCAAACTCTTCAACACGGGTAGAGCGACTACTTGGACGCCCGGGGGATATTATTCTAAATCTTGTCGATTGACTTGTTCCGAGACTTCGAGGTATAAAATACGTTACATTCGCCAACATTTGCGCCCTGAGTCTTTGATTTTTCCCCTCTCGATAATCAATTTAGTAAATCTGGCTGCCCTCGGTGCGATCCTTGTGCCAATGTGAGTGGCGCCTACCCGCCAAATAATTCCAAAGACTTGCCACATTTTCAAGCATGCCAAAGTCCCCCGGATCCTTGTAAGTTACCTTACTATATGTTGGATGTACGCGATTCGGACCCCGCTAAACGAAATACGAGTAATGAATCCAAATATGCCGTTGGTGACGGTAATACAGCAGGCTCCGGTGGCGGCGCGGTGCAGTGCTTATCGACCACGTGTTCCTCGTGTCCGACTCCTATTAATCCCAACATGTTGACACAAATGGGCTGCCAGAGTATGATGCAGCCGCCGTGTCCGTGCGACGCTTCTCCCGTCTGTTGCAGTGACGGTAAAAGACTCTTTATTTTCTCTTCTCTTTTGTCTCGTTGTAAAAATAATTTTTAACAACAATAATAATTGAAAAAATTAAGCTCGTAACGTAACATTTACTTCGTGGTTTTCAGAACCCGAAACGAAATTTAAATTTTGGCAGTCCGTGACATTTTTCTTCATGTTACCTTCGCTCCTCGTTGTTGGTAGCTTCGTACAATATAACAAGAACAATGAACCCCACGAGAAAGCCGATCTCACACCGTATCCTTACATGAATATTAAAACTAAGGTAATGACCATAATGCTATTACATACAAAAATGATATTAATATCCGACTTAGCTATTTTGATAACAATTATTAATTTTTCTTGGGTCAATCGACGTCGTCTCACGATCCTGGTAAAACGCAGTAAAAAATTGTTATTGTGACATACTAGATGTTGCTATCGTTGATCCAACTAAAAAACTATTAAATCTCTTCAATAGCTGAGTTGATCACTGATAAAGGTAACGACTTTTTATGATTTTGCTTTTCAATTGAACCTTTTAAATTACGTCTGTACTTACAAAAGTAACTATATATATGCAAAAAAATAAACAAACGAAATCACGTTTATAACAAATTAAAATTTATAATTGAGTATGACATTGTTACTGTTGTAAGTCAACCAATAGTTTTAAATATGTTCCTGTTTGATAAAAAATTCACCAACTACATGAATGAAAATTTGGAAAAAGCGATTCCCTATCAATGGTTTTAAGCATGATGGCATTTTATCTTCAATTTCGAGCCTGCATAAAATGTAAATCATTGGCGATAAACTGTTTGTAAAGTTAAGAAGATATAAAACCGTTTCTATACTTTGAAAAATGTGTCTTGTAAAGCCACGTTAAAAGTTTAATGAGAACTTGGAGAGCAGAACGATTGGAAAATTATTTACGTAGCTGGGAAGCAACTTGAAAAGCGTTTGAACGACTTAGCATCGAGATGAAGTGTATTTCTCCACGCTTTCCTTAGAGTCTATAATTCTAAGAATTGCAACTTGTTCTTATATAGCGCAAAAAAGAAACATTTGATCGATAGAAAACCAGGTTTTCTGCATTTAAGCTGTATATTTATCCATGTTGATATAGCATACTGAAAGATATAACAAACTATCAAAAATATTTTTATGTTCCCTTCACGTAAGAAAGTTCATGTGGTTACATTATTATAAAACTCAGCATTTTGTTGATTTTCGTCACATTCTCATGAAATTTGCAACTCCCATTCACTTGGTGCATTACATCCAAGAATAATTTCCATTATATCAAAGAACAATTTGAGTTGTTTATACTTTCAAGAATCAGCTTCTAAAATTTGGTACAGGAATTCGAATTTAGACAGTCAAACTTAAAATTAAGCGCAAGTGACTACACGGCGCTTTAATGACAATTAGAAACTTTGAACGCGTTTTAATCGACATAACCAATCGATTCCTCGTCAAATTTTACATCGGGCATGATTGTCCACTCAAAAAGTTTCAGTGTAAAATTATTTACAATATCGAGTCAAACAGAGACAAATCACGTCGGAGCGAAGCGAGAGCCCCTCAAAACTTTTTAAGTGGACAATCATTCCCGATGTAAAATTTGACGAGGAATCAATTGGTTACCTTATTTTTCTAAAAATATGCATATTTATAGAAATATAAGCGAAAAACTGTGAACATCCCGTATACTCCTATGTTAATTTCCCCGATTTGGGCAGACGTTGAATCTGCTGCCCCCTCCAGACGCTAAGATTATTTCCCAATATAGGTTCATTATACGAAGTCCTATAGTCTGTAGCAGTGCATCTATAGATAGTATAACAAGTATACAGCACATTGGATCATTTGTGGTCGAGTTGGAAATGGAATCGCTAATGAATGCATCATGTTATTTGTTCTTGTTTCAATACCGTGCATTGGGTTTTATAAGAAAATACGTAGGACATTGACGATAAAATGAAGATATCGTTCAGAAATGCTTTCGTTTCATCCAATTTCCAATACACTTGCTAGAATAAATTCTTTTGATTAAAAAGCAAATACAATTAAAATGCACTATTTTTTGCCAAAAACTGAACAAGATACATAATGATTCGATAAGTGTATACAAAATGCTTGACAAAAACTGGAGCAGGCAATAACATCACTTCGTATGTAGTTTTACATACGAAGTTCGAATTAACGAAGTAAAAGAAAGGCCGAATTAAATAGATTTCGAATTATAGAAAAACGCCGGTATTTTTATTTATTTAATATGTAAACACAATTCTAATTAAAATAAGAAATCATTTTAGATTGAACTAACAGTTTTTGTTTGTTTTTTTTTTTTTTTTATAAGACAGGATTCAACTTTTGGCATTGCAAAAAATAAATCATCAGCAACTTCTTCATCACAAGACTCGATGAAATCTCTCACTCCTTCAAACTTTTCGAATGCTTCACTCGATGTAGGAATGATTTTCCTGGTATTTTTTTCTCCTTCTTTGTAATCATCATCAGATGATTCTTCATTCAATATCCGTTTCTTATTTAAAATATCAGCAACATTTTACTTATAACTAAAACATCTATTTTGATGTTAATCGTTGAATCATCCATTCCTGCTAACATTCTAGAGACAATTTCTTTTCTGTAAAAATCTTTCAAGTTTTTTTGTTCGAGGTGTATTCTATAGGCTTGCTTTGAAAGTTCGAAAACACTAGGGATTGGCTGTTTTGCAAATTGGATCGAGCGATGTCATCCAAGCTGCGACCGATTCATAGTTCAACTACCACTTTCTTCGCATAATTGATTGAACTAAACATCATTTCGAATTATCGAAGTAAATTTATATGGTATATAGACTCTAAATGCGAAATTTCATTTCGAATTATAATATTGTTCGAATTATCGAGGTAAATTAACATTGAATTTACATCGAAAACGCTAAAAACAGAGCTTGAATTCGAATTATCGAGAATTTCGAATTATCGAAGTTTTACTGTATAGCATAGGTATGTCTCAATCAGTAGATACATGATGGAATCGTAAAATGGAAAAAAATATGCTCGAGTATTTGTAGATTTGAAAATTCAGAAAATTACTAAGAAAAAGACATTTAACTGTATCATTCTTTGAGAAAATTGAGCTTATCAGATAAGTGAAAAATCGCCCTGAATATCATGTTTGACGTCCAAAACAGTAGGAATAGGGGTCAGCATAAAATTTGAAATCATTGAAGAATATTACTGGGACTATGTAAAACCATTTTCTACAATAAAAATGGGGGTCAAACCATTTCAGTCTAACTTGACAGAGAACTGTGCCCTTATACACTGAAAATGTTAAAACTTGCTCTCACGGTCTTGTAGAATATATGTTGTACGTAATGCATATCCTTATAGTACCGAGCAGCATCTTGGAAAAAAAGTTCAATGTCTGTTCACCACGCTTTCAAACTTTTCAACTAACCTATAACATGCTAGAAAAAAAGGAAATACTATTTCTCGTTGGATGTACAAAAAAAATTGCATAACGCCTATGTGAAACTGGAGCTTTCTCGAAGCATTGCCATAATGAAAAAATTGCCTCTTTAAAATTTTTATCTTTTTTGGGAAAACAAAGCTAGATGGAATATTGATGTAGCTTCTTTCGTTGAGAGTCATGATACTTCTGCGAACGAGGAAATGCTCGAACGATGGAAAGAATTTGATTTAATTGAACGCTGGGACTAAAACTTTTTTCTTTTTTTGCGCGGGTATTCAAACAATATCTGGACAAGTCTAAGCGAAACTATTTCTCATTTCACGCGTATATCAATCTCAATAATGACAATTTCACTTTCAGCGCGCTCGACGCGTTGTCAAAAAGTCAATTATCACTGGTCACATTTAAGCGTGTGCGGAATTTCTCGTGCTCTGGCTGAAATTGCGTTCCTCGTCGCTTTGCTCGCGCCCAGCAACTGGTGTGCTACAAACACATAGATCGTGTGACAATGCTTTATTACCCCACACCTACGGGTCAATCAATACGTACATATATTCTGAAGCGAGTACATAATATTGTGCACAAGTGTAGCCGGTTACGCACGCAAAATGGCCTACATAATCTCCGATATAGATATGCGCCAACTGCACTCGCGTAGTAGCGCTTACACGTATTCGCACGCACGCACACGGAGCCCCGATATGTACGTTGAAGCTCTATACAGACAGACGTCGCTCCACGCGCGATATATGTTTACATTATGCTTTCGCGCGCGCGTTCGCTTCTTTTTTCGTCTCGTTACGATTGCCCGATTTTCTACATAAGTTTGAAAATGACAGTTGTGTTCGTTGCTGTGCACAGCAATTTTTATCGGAGGAAAACTCAACGTTGCTTTTTACTCGTGAAAAGGAATATCGATGTTTTTAACGTAAAGAGCTGAGATCAGTCGTTGCCTGGAGCCCCAAGATATGACAAATATAATCATTTCATTTCATCGGATTCTAAGTCGGATTCCGTTCTTTTTTACAACTTTTTAAGCATATTTTTGCATCATTCGTTCACGAATAAAGTTACATATCAATGTAATTATTTTAATTAATTGATATTTATTAAATAAAAATACTATAGATGTCATGGGTTTCCACTGAATGTGCCTAAAAGTGCGTTATTATGTATTTACTGGAGTTCATTATACAAATTATGATCCCTAAAGTAACCATGAAGAGTTGAAGTAATTACGACAATTCATTTTAAAATAGAAATGTTTTTACGTTAAAGGTAGATAGCTAGGAAAATGAAAATGTACCTCGCAATCATTCTACCACCATCTTACCTGGCCTTGATAAAATTAATTTTAAAAATACAAATGAATTTCTAGCAAAAAAAGAACGCCGGCGGTGTGCGATACAGACACAGTCACAAAAATAAAAGCTCAGTGACAGAATAAGGTATTTTTTATTTGTTTTATGTTATCAAAACAAAAAATTTTTGGGTAACAAAAAATTATTCTTATGATTTTTTCATTCAATACACGAACGAATTAAAAATCTTTATAACCTCAAAAAGTAATACCCTTTGCTACTTTTCAATAAACAAAAAATGTTAATAACTTTTGTTCTATTTGATATATAGTTTTTAGTGTTAGAATAATTACATTGTTAATAACTAATTCCGACCCACACTGATCAATTTTTCCCATCGATATTCCTAATCAGCAGCCAAAAATACATAAAAAACGCATTAAGAGAAACAGGCTATATCAAAAAGCCACTAAAACTCTTATGGTGCTTAAACAACTTGGACTTGATTTTCTACTTATACCTTGAAATTAAAGGAAAATTATTTATGTACTATTAAAAGATTAAGTAAGCTATTTTATATCATCAATTTTAATTAAAATAGTATTCAGATATAATATCTACATCCAGTATAGCATTTATCTATTTTTCGTTCATGTTAAAAGTGTTTAAATTACAATCCAATTCGTTTCATAATTGGTTTTGAAATTATGTTTTGATTCTCAAGAATATGAGACCGTGTCACGTGTTTTAACAATTTGTGTTCAATAATATTTCAATAATCACGTTAGCGAGAAAATATCGTCCTTAACATTTTATTGCATTTTTATTTTTTGTCAGTGAAATTCTCGAATGATTCTAATTAAGCAGAGAAACTCATACTCCCACTCGTTTTGTAAGATACAAAAACACAAAAATTAAATTTGTGTATCACTCGAATTTATCGTACATTTTTAAAATTGTTTTTGGAATTGTAACTTTTTAGACCCATCATTGACCAAGCATTCAGATTTTTTGCTATAGCTATTTGCAAATTGAACACATTTTGTTAATACATATTTTGATGTAAAATTTAATATTCTTTCAGAATCCAAGCTTAACATATTCAGTATCTAACCGGCTCTAAATCTAAGGAGAACTAGTATATTACCGCGATAGATTGTAAAAACAGGAAAGTCCAAGGCACGTGTGAGTAGTGGCTGAGACCAAACTGAGACTCAAATATCTTTTCCCGTGTCTTAGATCTTTATACTATTTTCCTTACCCTTAAAATCAATTTTCTGAACACTATGGTACAAAATATTGTACGCATCGGGGGACACGACTATTTCGATGCTAGGTAGTGTACTGATGGAGGCGTTTGTTCGAAAAAGCATTGTAAAAATGCTTCATCAAGCGCGTGCGCAATATCGAAAAGCTGCTCTGCTTCACCGTATTAGTCGAAAATAGTTATTAAACATTCATGTACGTTGTTTAGAAAATTTCTTCCACTAGTAAATACAAAGCTAGTTCGTTTATAAAAATTTAAAAAAATTTCAATCATATTCACTTCCCTTGCTATAAAACTTATGGCTATTTTTAAATTTTGAATTTCACACAGTTTCACAGACGGCGTCTTGAGTCGAGTCAACGTCTAAATATAATAAATTTTTGTCTTTATCATCTCTTAAGAATGTCTATGATTTACCACCTCTTTCGAGAGTCCTAGGATTGAGCCTGCATTCGTCCGTTATAAAAAATCGTTTTGGAGCCCATCAGAAAGCTTCCTCAAGGAAAGAGCAAAACATTTGACCTCCTGCAAGAGACCGCGTTAAAAATTACATTTCCTTTATATCTTGACCGAAATAGTATATTACACAACAAGAGAGTGAAAGTAAAGAATATCTCAGATCACATGAAAACGTTCGGCTTCGGCTCGGATGATAATTTCACGTGATCTGAGACATTATTTTATTTTACTCCCTTGTTGTGTAATATACTATTTATTTCCCATTTTTTGAGATCAAAATTTTTTGAGAAATCCATAGTTTTTTATTCTTTATTGGGAAGACGTAACGAAAAATTTGGTATGTTTGATTGGGATCGCGATATTGCATGTTTGACTTAATCGAACTGTTCTCCTTGGCCTAACGCTCAAAATTACGAAATGTTGTTTTCCTTTAAATTAGACTTATGGCGCGTTCTATGAGCCTTGGAAAAATGTTGTAAGCACTGAGCGTAAAATTCAATTTACTTTCAGAATCATGGTTTAGATTTATGAATGGGAACTTTGTAAAAAAGCGATGGTTGTTAAAACAAAAGAAAAGGTAAAAATTGATGATCTAAAAAATTGCATTTCTTGTATTTTAAAAAAATTGAAAATTTATCTTCAAAAATTCTACAAGACTGTTTTACAAGACTATTTTTTCTTAAATATGAGTTTTAATCTCGACGCAATGGTTTTCGAGAGAGAAAAATGAATAGTTTTTTTTAAACATTTTACTTCCGTCACCGTATTAGAAAAATTTGTTCGAAAAAGCTGTAAAAATTTCTTAATATACTTTTAAACTTCTGATTATCTTAATCATATTTGAATTATAAATGTTTCACTGTAACACTTTGAAAAAAATTGCCATAGAAGATATTTTGCACAAATTTTTACATTTCTTTTTTATTTAATTAATAACCATCACCTTTTGTACTACGAAGCCAATCTTAAGCTGAGCTTGGATTCCGAAAAAAACATTCAATTTAGGTCAAAATATGTCGACCGTGCTTACGAAGAGTATCACCGTTCCAGTGATGCGCGATCAAAAAATCTCTCCTGAAAACTCGCGGAGAAAAAAAACTCTCTTTCGAAAATGAGGTCAAGAAAAACTCTTCAAGAAAATTTTTTTTTGTTTTTGTTTTTTTTTTTATTTTTTTGAATTTTTTTGAATTTTTTTGAATTTTTTTTTATTTATTTGAAGAGATTTTCTTGATCGCAGATTTTTTAGAGAGATTTTCTTGACCACTTTTTTGAAAGAGAGTTTTTTTTCGCCGCAGATTTCTAAGAGAGATTTTTTTGACCGCATTTGCGTGAGTGATTGTCTTCGTAAGCACAGTCGATGTATTTTCAACAATTTTCCAAGGTCCAGAATATGAGGAAAAAATTGCATTGAGTAGCGAGGCAAAATTTCGTCATTTAGAGCGTTTATATAGGGTGAATTGTAAATACTTAAAATGGTGAGCTATAAAATCCAAAATATCACCTGTTGTCATTTTTTCTGATCGATGACCCGATTAATCTTTTTGCAAACAATTGAATCTGTTGAATAGAATTTGAATAAAGTTGAATAGAACTTGATCATAGAAATTGATTGAACGTAATGAATAAACATTTTAAATTGATTACACAGCTAAACTATTTTCGAGGGGAAGTAATTTGTTTTCTTTGTATGTTTGTAGATTAATTGCATTTCGATGATCATTAAGTTACTTATCATGACGCTTGAATAATAATTTATAAAAATATGAATAATGAAACCACACTCTACAGCTTACTTTAGTGAGCGAACAGGAGCCAAAGAAAATCAATCAAAACAAATATTACAAATAAAAACGAACAAAATGGAAACATAAAGCTCAATACAGAGATCAGCCTTTTGAATTAACTATGATTATGATAAATGATTTCACATGGTTGTAGTTTCATTTTATACATCGATGAACGAGTGTCGCGAGCGCACAATTAGCTGAAAAGTGCAGTTTGTGTTTTTGAGCTTGCGCGCCTCGCGAGCTTTTTCTCTCCGTACATAGCAACTCCCCTCCCGGCGGCAATACCTTTGCGAGAGTGCGCAAGTACACACACACACGTGCGCACATACATACTGTCTCTCTCTCTCTTCCTCTCTCTTTTGCTAGTCTCGAAGTCTTGGTAGCAGCAATATAGCTATACACGTCGTTCGTGCCGTGTCCTCTCTGTCTCACTCCCGGGGCAGCGTAATAAGGGTTGGCCTCTCCTCTTCAAGTTCGCACACACGCGCGCGCAACACAGCTGCACACGAGCGGAGCTGAACAGCAGCAGCAGAGTAGTGGTCTCTTGGCGGCGCAAGCTTGCGCCCAGCTCCCAGTATCGTCTGCTATACCTCAGTTTGCATCGTGACGCGTGCTCCGCAGCTTATATCGTTAGCAATCAGCTGCTCTTGCTGTAAAAGCAGTCTGTTGTGTTTGCTTTAATAACACGCGAGCGTGTGTAGCTCTGTTCTCATAACGATGTGCGTGTGCGACGTTTCGACATTCCTCGTCATATCTGGCGATCGATATTGAAAAAAAATTATTCTACACCCGCTGCTTTGTGTTGTGTGTGCGTATTTATTGCGTGTGTATGTGTGCGTGTGTCAAGATTGTGCCGTTGAGTTGTACTATTCAGAACATGCAGAGCTAACTCACCAAAACTTTTTATGTGTTGGTGTATGTAATATGCATACACGTTTGTGCATATATGTTTAGGTAAGCTTAAATATAGTATATATGACAACAAAGCTTAGAAAAGGGGAGGGAACAAAAGATAAAGAGGCAAAGGCGATTCGTTTAATTCAATTGTCAGCGCGCGAAGCTGTGCGAAGGCTGCAGCGAGTGTAGGCAAAAGAGACAGAGAGAGAGAAGGAGATAGCTCGGTGCGATTATTAAGCGTAGCACAGGTCTTCTTTCCGCGTTGCAAAGTTACTAAACCTTTACCTTTTTTATCAACCCAACCGGTGCTTAAATTGGGCGACAATAAATGGCGTAACAGCTATTTCAATTGTTGACTTTTTATTTCTTTTTTCAGTAATTGTGAATAATATATTTTGTCTATTTGAGTGTTACAATAGTACGCACAAATATAATACCCACATGTATAAAGAGACGTAGTAAGAATAAAAGAACAGGAGAGAGTCGTAGAAGCGAACGCATGCAGTGCTCTTGAAAAAGAGGGACCTTGTGCCGTTGGATTGGTAAGCTCTAAACTTCACTTGTACATTTATGATTTTTTTTTTATTTTCTCTCTCAGTCTGTATCTATCGTCCAGTAAAGCTCAGCTGTGCATTATATACGTGTAGTTTCGCCGCGTAGCTTCCACGCGTACTTACGGTCGTGATATCACTATTATTTATTTGCTCGAGCATTGTACTTTCTTTCTCTTTCTCTCTCACTCTTAGTTTCGCCAAGTGCCTATCGCTATTTTTCTTTACGCATTTCAGCACGGACACGACTGTATAATATATGTAGTAGATACATACATACCACGAAACATACACGATTTTTCCCGCTTTGAAGTATCAAATCGAGGGTTGATGTTGAATTATTGTCCGCGTTTCGTACTCGAGAGAGATCTGTTTATATCCCGGTATTCGTCTGAAAATTTACGACCCTCTTTGCTCGTCTCATTTTTTATTTCTCTGAGACAGAAATCTTTAGGATTTTCGTTTAATTCTGAAAGTTTTTTTCACGATAGATAAGATTTTAAATGTCTACAAAACTCAAACGTTCTTCCGTTCTTAATTAACTAGATGTTTGATCAATATCTGATAGACACGTTTCATTTATACAACAATTCCATCACCGGAACGATGGGAAAGACGATAACTTAACGATAATTAATTTGGAATATTAATCAGCGTCGATTATAATTCAATTATTTTCTATTAACTGTTATAATATATAAATTAAATTTTATCAAGTAAATATTTTTCCAGTAAAACAGTTTGTTTATTGAAATATTTTCCAGTGGTACGCGTATAAAAATTTATCTTATTGAAAAAAATACTTGGGAATGAGCTGTGCACCTTATGTTATTTTTATGCCGGTTTTTAATGAAGTCGAATGCGCAACAAAAAATTCTGCCAACATGAAGAAAATTGTTATTCCTAATGTCAGAAAGGCCCCCAAATTTTATTCGAATTTTTCAGATTGTCTATCACCCTTTTTCAATGGCCCCAAACGGGCATTTTTTCATAATTCATGCTTATTATGAATATTTAAAATAGAGTGACTTCAACAAAAAAGTGCTAGAGAGCTTTTTTTGATGAAAATTGTTCATACTCTCAGAACACAAATATTCCAAAATGATCTGAGTACTTTAGATGCTCTTTACCAAAAAAAAACACAACATTAAAAATCGAAACGAATTCGATTCGTACATTCATCGCCAAAAAATTCACAAAGCTTCACTTAAAAAAAAGACTCAGAAATCGCGGAAAATTTTCATATGTTTGTAAGATGAACTTTTAAACGAATTTTGAAAACTAATAGTTCTAAGGTAGTTGCTAGAATTTTTTACAACTTGATCGACATAGGCCATAGTCGTGAAGTCAAAATATTTTTTTAACCATTTTTCTTACAACTTTTGACATTTGGTCAAGAAAATAGAATTTATACTGAAGATAGCCTAACTGCAAGATAAAGCTTATTGACACAATCTTTTCCAGAAAAAATTCTCACCAAAATTACGCAGCCGACATATTAAGCGAGGCTCATTAAGCTTATACCCTTATCGATACATTGGCAAATTTACATTCGATGCATACCACAAGAAATTCAAGAGTAGCATTTGCACATGCGGTTATGTATATGAGCATACATATAGTATAAAATTATCAATCTAATTTATTCATGGCCTCTGCTTTGACGAACACCGCAAATATAATGAATTCATAAATCTCGACATATATACACACACAAACAAATATGTAGGGGTTTTTGTACTATGCACACCTCTAGTACCCGACGACGATCAGAGTCTATCGGATCTTCGATTAATCATTTTGNGACTCATAATGAATATTTCAAATGGCCGGTCGCTGAATCTTGAAAAATATTCTAACCATATACATATTTTATCGGTTATGATGCTTATCCGAGCATTTAATCAAATAAAAAATACTCGAAGACGAAAATTCGATTTTTTAACTCAAAAACGTCTTTACATTACCTATAACTTTTACTCAGAGAAAAACCGAAATCGCTGATGGTTAATTTATGCATGTATGTGTTCTTCTCCATTAAAATTCAATTAAAACTAAAACTTAAAGGAGTAAGTAAGCAGAGTACAAGCAATTCATCTCGCGCCTTCTGAAATATACGTATACAGGAAAAGTTTCGAGTATCTAGTATAAATTCACGAAACTTCGCGGGAAAAGAACATTAATACTCATTCTGTTTTTTTGCTTTGTTTGCCCAGGTCTTGAAGAAAAATTTTTTAATATATAGATCAGATTCTGATTTTTTTAAAATAAACTTGCACACAAGGTCATACGATTTTTGGTATGTTTTAAAACATTTAAAAAATGCTCGATAGCCGTGGTTACAGATTTTTAAACGACAACGACCCCAGAATCCGGGTGGATATTTCATTCCTGTCAGTGTTAATTCTGAACGTAATATTTGTATTGATTTGATATATTACATATTCCAACAATCTGAACAAACTTGAATTTTTTTAGATTTTTCGGAATATCACAGCCTTTTAAAACCGCTGAAAATTCAGTGGCCAAGAGCGTTCTCCTAATTTTTATTATCTTTAGGAAGCTACACTTCAAACTAACTTTCTAATATAGCTGTTTTTGATGATTTAAGGCATTTTGGGCCTATTTCCGACCTTTTTTGCACGTTTTTCGACACATGCTGTTGTCTACATTGCATTACACTTTAAGACCCATTACAAAACTTTATCAGGCAGTAGTTGACATCTTTAGGAAGTTTTTTACATAGTTTTAGAAAAAAAGTCTGGTTCGAACTCGATTAGATTTCTTGTTTTTTTCAAGTTCTTTACACTCTATACACAGGTTGCTCCAATCACTTTTTCACATTTTTTTGGAAATTCGGACAATTTCCAACTAAAAAGCTCTTGGACACTTTTACTTTTGAATCATTCTACACTAATCCAGGAATTAGTTGAATATTTGCGATTTTTCATGAATATCGGAAAAACGCTAAAATTGTCAACTCTGGGCTTCTGAAAAAGTGTCATAGAAGGCCCCAATTTTTCTAAAATTTTTTTGGGACAAATCTGACATCAAAAACAACAAGCTTTTCATATTTGCAGCAAAAATTTTTTTTAACCATTCGACTTCACAGAGAATCGGCCATATGTTTAACAATAGATTTAATTTTTGTCGATTACTTAAAGGAGATCTGTACCCCAGCCCAAAAATCAAAATTTTGATCCAGTTTTCTGAAACTTCTAGTAAATATTTCTCTAAACGGCTCTATGGCAACCTTAAAAACATGAAGATGAAAACATGATGATGAATCTCCTTAAAGAACGTACATCATCGCGGCGCACATGCGAAAGAAACAGAACAGCGCGGATATATAGGCAGTGATGGGGTAGCCGCCACCCGCCGCACGTCTTTCGTTACAAAAAGCGAAAAATCTCCTCGATTTCGTATCTCAGGGTTACACTGTTATCCACAATTTTTCTCCTGCTTCCATGATCAAGAAATTTTTACAATTTTAATTTGTCATGGATGCTTTCTTTAGCTTAGAAATCACATTACCTGGGCGTGGTTCTTCTTAGCTGTTACTGTATCATCCCTCAACTTTTATAATCATTCCATTATACCGAATTTAGGTTAAATCTTGCGTTTTGATTTTTTTTAAGAGGCTATTAAAATATAATGTTTGAATTGTATAGTGGAAACTTGCCAGCGTTTTTTTTTTTCAAGTGATAGGGTAACGGGGGGTATTACTGCGCACCTTTCGCATCTCTGATTCTGAAGTAGATTTAACAAAAAATAAAAATGATTTTGACATCGGTAATCATTTTTCTAACTGATGAGAGCTTCATTAATGCATAGAAAACGTTTTTTTTTTGGGTTTATGAGATAAAAGTATTTAAAAAATAATAAATTGTAAAAAAACCGATGCACCTTTTACTGCGCGGGTGTAGGTATTACTGTGCGGACATGTGTCTATTACTGCGCACTGAATTTTCCGTGATTACTAAGTACTTACTAAGTAATAATCATTTTCACACTTTGAAAACTTGCATATCGATAGCAAATTTCCTCAGCTATCGATTGCGACTATTTAAAAAAATCTTAAAAATGGGTTTTTTAAAGATATTTGCATTTTAAACTTCATGTCAATTTTTCCCGATGAAAATGGACAATTTCGGAAAATCTGACCACGCCATCGGAAAGCTGAGGTAATTTCCCATCGAAATGATGGGTTACCTTTTTCTTTTAGGTGCATTTCGATACTTTTTACGTGAGTTAGAAACTGAGTGATTTCGTTTAATTGGGCCGCGTGGACACTTGCAATGAAATGCCTTATTGCTCAGTAATTGATACATCGGTGCAAAATACGTAATAAATTTTATTTTTCAAATTTATTGTAGAAAACTATAACTAATCAAACTAATATCGAAGTATTAATTAAACAGATATACTAAGTAAGTAAAAATGATATTTGCAAACCAAATTGTCACATGCGTAAAAAGTTACAAGTACTTTTCTATAGGTGTTAACGACAATTTCTTTTGTAAAAAATAGCTCAATTGAGAAGTTAAATTTCAAATCGATATTACAATAATAAATTGATATTTTAATGTTCATTTGTTTTCATTAATATTGTGGGAGGACAATATCTATTATTTAAAATCATTATTACTCATTGATTTGCAATATAATTGTCATAAACAATCATTTTCTGCAATGCGCAGTAATAGGTGCTACGTAGTAATACCCCCGCTTACCCTAGTACTTATAGTCGGTTTATATTTTTAAGATTTTTATAAAATCATTTGAACTGTAAGGATTTTCACGAATTTACAGGCCTTTCGTCGAAGTGCAGCTCGTCAATGTTCCAAATAAACGTAATCAGAATAGTATGCAGTTATTTTTTTGTTAGCAAAATCCGGTCAAGAATTACAATTCTTATGTGATGTGTGTAGCCGGATTGCTATAGCAGCAAAATCCTTCATTTGAATCTGGTATTCCAAAATATGTCTCGAATGTTTTTTCGCGGCAAGATTTAATGAAAAAAAGGGAGTTGGGGGATTGAAAATAAAGAAATATGTGATCGCGTATGGTTTTAAAAAAAGCAAGGTGAAAGCTTACGTCAAAAGTAGCAGTAGCAGCAAAAAGCTTTTCAAGCTGAGTCGAATGATCCAGTGACGCGGAAAAGACAAGGCCTCCCTTTTTGTTACGCGCTCGCATGCATGACACGCATAGATAGGGGCACAACATTATCATCGAGCCTATAAGAATTTCTACTGTTTTTTTATCAGGTCGCCAAAATGTTTGTTTTCGTATCAATGTGGATGCAGATGCAAAGTAATGCAACAGTGCTAAAGTTCTAGAGTCATGCCTTAAATATATGTTGAATGAATTGAAGGAGAAAGGCTCAGTTAAGTAGATCATCTCTTTCTTTTTCTTTTTCTTTTTCTCTCTTCGCCCAGCGGCGAGTACTACACACAAGGCAAAGCTGAAAATGTATATTTGAAGTGAAATGCCCTGTAGGCTATATAGTACGAGCTTAAATCAACTACTCAATATTGAACGTTCGATTTTTGCAAAAACGAACGAAAAAGAAACTAGTAAAAAAATGTGGCAAGTAGTGAATAAAAAAGTAGGCCGGAATCATCGAGTAGACGAGCGTCTCGCACTTGTGGGGCAAGGTTATGCGCTGCTGCAAAAGCTGTTGCGCTAGCGGAATCAACGCGCCAGCGCGTGGTTTACGATCAAGGGAAAGAAAAGGACCAGTTTAGCTTGTCCAAGTTATTTTTATCCATACGTCGCTTCTAAGTATGTTTGGTACGTATTTGGATGTAATGTAAACGAAAAATGAGGGGGCAGCATATCCAATATGGTTGGCTTAATCAAACGGTTTAGCAAAGGAGCATATGTCTACAAAGTTTATCATTAATAATAAAAAAGTATTATTTATAGAGTTGACAAAATTATCTACAGGCAATAACAACGGACAATACGATTTTAAGAATGTACAAGACTTCTTAACACAAATTATGTTGGAACTGTTGATAAGTTGTTGTCGAAGTTAAAGTCTTTTTTTTGTTACATTTTTTCTAGTTGAATGAAGAATATAAATAACAATATTACGTGGTTTTCTCTTTTATTTGATTATATCTGTAGTGAGAAAAATTAGGTTAATAAAATTCGAATGTAAAAATCAGAAATAAAATAGAAATTTTACTTAATTTACCTTCGCCAGCCTTACTCTTGACTTTTTCACTTTTACTACAGTTCTCGTTTTTGATTCTGTAACCGATAAATCATGTGAATAATTTTAATAATTTTAGGATTATTTAATTTACATGTATGATTCCATGCTAATCTGTTCTATAACGCCAGTCATATTGGATGTTCTGTCCCCTCCAACTGTTCACATTACATCCCAATAAGCGAAAAAAAACAGTTAGAGACGCTGACTGAGTGGCACTTGAAGAGCTTCCGCGTTATTTTCTTCACATGTACATGAGTGTGTGTACATGTGTGTGTGTATGCCCGCGCGCGCGAGTGTCGACGATGTGGCGCGACCGAAAGGCCGCAAGCTCTCGGCAAGCTCCAACCGATTATCCCATTGTGGACGACAGTTTCTGTGGAATAATGCCAACCATATGCACGGATTGCGCAAGAGCTTCTACCTAACGTCTGGGTTTATACGGTCGTTGATACTCCAGCTGCAAATATCCAGCTTGTAAGAATATGTACATTTAAAAATTATTGAACAATCCGAGAGAGCTACCAAGCAAATTTTTAATAGCCTCAAGGCGAAAGAGATAGTTGATCGATCAACTTGAGTGTTCCCAGGCAAAACTTCAATTACTTTCGAGTGTCCATAAAACCTTAAGCGTCTCTCTCTTTCTCTCTCGCTTGGTAAATATGTTTGCGATATGTGTAACGAGTAACTTTGCTGCATGCGTAACGAGAGTTCAGCTACGACAACGATGACGAGCCGTACTAAGCTTAAAATGCTGTTGCTGAAACAAGCCGAGCTCGGGGTTCACTGGTATAATACATTATATACTGCACGGCGCGCTCGTTTGAACTTATTGCAGTGAGCGACTGACTTCGGTAACTTTATTCTGTAAATTGCTTCGACAACGCACCATTTTAATACCTTAACGCCTATGAAACAGCAATTCGTACATCTGCAAATCGGCTTCCTCTTTTTTTGCAAAAAAATTTCCCTATCAATTTATTTAAACAAAAAAGACTTGCAGCTTTGATTTGTGATTCTACTTGATAAAAAACTAAGTTCCGCGAAGATGAATTTACACAGCCTGGAGCTTTATTTATCCAAACTTTATTTCTTTTCAAGAAGTACCAGAGCAACCTTTAACCCATTAAGTCCCAAGAGGACGTTTTTTCAAAACTTTGTTCGGCCATTGTATTTTTGGTGAAAGTGGGGTAAAAAAATTATGTGAGTAACCAATTCCAATGTAAAATTTAATGCCTTTTCAGACTCTGATCTCAGATTTTCAATAAAATGATCAGGTCAAAAGTTAAGCTTGATTTTATCCGAAAAAACATTTTGAGTCTTTAAACATTAATTTTTCCAATCGAAACCCCTCTTACTTTTATCGAGGACACGATATTTGCACGAATTTCATGAGATTTCAAATGGTTTCCACTTCGAAAATCGAAAAATAAAAAAATTTTGGTTTTTCAAAATCACGTTTTTTCGGATAAAATCAAGTTTAACTTTTGACCTGATAATTTTTTTGAAACTCTGAGATCAGATTCTGAAAGGGCATTAAATTTTTAATTTGGTGGAAGTGGGTACTTGCATCTTTTTTTACCTCATTTTCACCAAAAATACAGTGGCCGAATAAAGTGTCGAAAAAATGTCCTCTAGGGACTTGATGGGTTAACTTTCATGAAGAAATATTGTCATTTTAAGTTTTCGCGATCGTTGATCGATTCTATCTAAAATTAAAAGACAACTATTTGTTCAAGTTTTACATAAATTCCCTTGCTTGATAACAAACTATCACAATTGACTTAAAAAAAATAGGATCATTAAATATTTGAACTTTTTAAAAGAATTCTCACTTAATTTTTTTTTGCGTCATGTTTCAGAAATGCGCTGATATATAGACCAAAAAAATAAAGTATCAAGATGTTGATAAAGGAGTATCGCATACCTCTTCCGCTGACAGTGGAAGAATATAGAATCGCCCAGCTGTATATGATAGCTGTAAGTATCACGGATTATTATTTTTTATTCATGCACAAAATCGGGCAGACAATCAACGGCTATACCGACTACGGTGGTACACTTTTACAGAAAAAATCGAGAGAGGAAAGCAAGGGCGCCGGCAGCGGCGTGGAGATAATTGTCAACGAGCCCTACACGAACGGGCCCGGCGGCAATGGACAGTACACACACAAGATCTACCACGTGGGCAGCCACTTGCCCGGTTGGTTCAAGAGTCTGCTGCCCAAGTCGGCCCTCATCGCCAAAGAGGAGGCCTGGAATGCCTACCCGTACACCAAGACTCGATATACCTGTCCTTTCGTCGAGAAATTTTCTGTAGAAATCGAGACGTATTACTTCCCCGACAATGGCCATCAGGACAACGTTTTTCAGCTTGGTGGTAGTGACTTGCGAAATCGCATCGTTGGTACGTAATATACATATACAATACTCGCCTACTCGCGCTCATCTACGACCTACTTTTTCAACTTGCGTTACATACTTTACAGATCGGTGTAGTTTACTTATGTGCACGATTATGAACCTTTTTTCGTATCGATCGCTCGATTCATATTTTGTCAAGGTTTCCAAAAGCAATTTATATATTCTACTAAAAACAAAATTTCTCACTTTTTTTAAGTACGCTGTATCCTTTTGTTCTGTTGGGAAAAAATATTTTAATTATTTCTAGCCATTCCAAGCTGCTTTGATAAAATTTCATTAAAATCTTTATCCATTAATAAAAAAAGATATTTGATTGAAATGAAATTAATTCGAGTTTTTCTATATCAATTTTTTTCTTTAGATGTAATCGATATCGTAAAGGATCAGTTGTTCGGAGGCGATTACGTACAGGAGGAGGATCCAACATTATATGTTTCCGAAAAAACGGGTCGAGGTCCCCTGACAGAGTCATGGTTGGAAGAGTATTGGAACGACGTCAGAGTAAGTTGTACCATATACTTTTTAAGCAAAAACTATATCTATGGGGCATGAATAATTTATAGAATAATAGCATAGTTTTGATTTTATACTGAAATATATTAGTAGAATATCAAAAACAATTTTTGAAACTTATTAATTATTTTAATCAATTATTGCCCAATTTTCAACAAGCCGAAACTTTGGCTTCGAAGCCAAAACGGATAAGCTCATTTCTACTGTGGAGTCATGAAAAATTGTCTATATGCCCCGCGTGGAAATAAAACTGTGGTAAAAGTATTGGAATAAAAGTTATGGCAAAATTATGGACTTAGCTAGTTTCCCATAGTTTTCCCATAAATTAAAAATCACGTTTCAAAAAAATTATGGAAAAACTATGGAAAACGAGCTAAATCCATAATTTTGCCACAGTTTTATTTCCACACGCTTATGAAACACACATGCTTATCACATGGTTTGAGACTCTCTAGTTTTTCGCTCCCTAGGCATGTAATAAATATCATAACGAAAATTAATAAAAATCATGACTATCATGTGCCAATATTTATGTCAACACTTTGAAATTTCACATGTTCTATTCAATATCTGTAATTAATCGAAACAACAAATTAATGTGAATAAAAAAAAGTTAACCCCATTCTGTTGAAAAAAAATTTTCTAACTTCGAAGGTAAATTTCGATTCATATCTGCTCTCTACTCTTTTTTTCAATAAAAACATTTTTTCAAACATGCCTAAACTATTGAGGAATGGAGTTTATTAAGGAATTTGGTTGCTATGGGAGTGTGGCCCAAGATCGAATCAGTTTTACAATGCCGCTTTCTGAAACTTCTACAAAATATTTTCTTAAGATGCTCCATGATGCTCTTCAATAGAAATTTCCAAAAAAAAAAAAAAAAGAATCGCAAATATGACTATACACTCAATTGACACTTTTACAAAACTATTTTTAAATTGAATATTTAAGAATTTAAAATGATAAAATTTCATCAAACGTGTACGTTTATTCGAGATTTTAAAAGCTACTTTTTTAACTCTTCAGGGAAAGAAGCAACCTACCCCCTCGGGAAAATCACTGATGTGCGCATACAAATTGTGCAGAGTCGAGTTTCGGTATTGGGGTATGCAGACCAAATTGGAAAAATTCATTCAAGACATAGGTAAGTCTCGCATTATCAAAATATCATATATGAAAAAAGTCGATAAAAACGAAATTTCAAAATAAATATTTAAGGGGACTTCGAAGCGAATCCATCGAATTTTCATTCTGTAAATTTTAATAATGTTCAATGATTTTTTCTGAAGCCCTGGAGCATTTGAAAATTCTGAAAAAATTCAAGGTTATTTGCATTGTTGAAATGTGCCTTCATGAATTTTTTCAGATTATTTTTAAAGACGTCTATGGGGCGAAATTTCTCAAAACTCATAGCGCCTCGCGCGACAGCGTTTTTGAGCGAAATTGCTCCATTTCTAACTCGCTCTAAAAGTACCTAAACGATCCTGAAAAAAATAACCAACCAGTGATTTCGGTAGGAAATTTGCTCAGCTTTCCGATGGTGAGGTCTAATTTTCCGGAATTTTCCATTTTCACCTCGGAAAATGCAAGTAAACTTTCAAACTCGAATATCTCAAAATGTGTCACATTTTTTTGCATTTTTTATTGTTTCAATGGAAAGCTCGGGTCTTTTTACATAAAAAAACAGTTGTTTTCAAAGTGTAATGCACATAATTTCTATGAGAGATACGAGCAAACATAGTCGGCGCTCGGCCGTCCGGCCGCCTAAACGCGCTACTCGCGGCTCGCTGTAATCGCAACTCGCACAAATGACAATGTAATTCAACTAGAAAAATAATTAAAAATATGATTTTTATGCGTTTTTTTCTCAGCTTTCTCGTGGTGTAGTCGGATTTTTCGATTACAGCGAGCCGCGAGTAGCGCGTTTAGGCGGCCGGACGGCCGAGCGCCAACTATGTTTGCTCGTATCTCTCATAGAAATTATGTGCATTACACTTTGAAAACAACTGTTTTTTTATGTAAAAAGACCTGAGCTTTCCATTGAAACAATAAAAAATGCAAAAAAATGTGACACATTTTGAGATATTCGAGTTTGAAAGTTTACTTGCATTTTCCGAGGTGAAAATGGAAAATTCCGGAAAATTAGACCTCACCATCGGAAAGCTGAGCAAATTTCCTACCGAAATCACTGGTTGGTTATTTTTTTCAGGATCGTTTAGGTACTTTTAGAGCGAGTTAAAAATGAAGCAATTTCGCTCAAAAACGCTGTTGCACGAGGCGCTAGGCGTTTTGAGGAATTTCGCCCCCTATTATACGGAATGTGAAGGGAACGAGCGACCTTGGGATCTAGGATCTCGGTTACAGGGCTTTTTTACTAAAACATACCAAAGGGTATCCAAATCCGAAGACCCTGAGCGTACAATTATTTAAAAAATTCTGAGCCTTACCCGTAGATATTGGAATCCGTAGTTAAATAATTATTAAATTTACTTCAAGATATTTCTAAAAATCAAACAAAAAATCGGTTGCTGACGCACGATAATGATCAAATTATGCACTTAGCCTTAAGGAAAACGATGGTCCGCGCGCATCGTCAGGCATGGGCATGGCAAGACGAGTGGAATGGCTTGACGATGGAAGATATCCGAGAAATCGAACGGCAGACCCAACTGGCGCTTCAAGAAAAAATGGGCCTCGCAGAGGGCGGTGACGGCGAGCAGGTGGACAGCGAAGATCACGAAGCGACAGGCAGTGCCAACGCGACAATCACGCCCCAGGACTCGGATAAAGTTGCTAAAACGTTAGCCGCGACGCTCGGTAGCATCGAGAAAACCGAAGATCCCCAGAGTCCAGCTTCCGTGAGAAAACCGTCCGAAATTCCCGTTATCAACACAGCCGTCAGCTCTGAAGCTGATAACACTCCCGAAGACTCGCCTACCGACATCGTACCTCCAAGGTAAATTTTCTGTGTTACTATATTGATTCGACATCGAATCTCATGAGTTACGCTGTAAAATTTCCCGAAAACAATTAACGTTGCAGGAGAGAAAAATCTGCTAAAACGGATAAAGACAGAGTATGGAAGAAGAGCAGTTCGTCGTTGCACTCTCCAAAGTCGACAAAAAGTTTATCCAATCAAATAGCCAATTGGCGAATGGAAAGTATCGTAAGGGAATCTGAATCCGGAAGCGAAGATGAATTTTTCGATTGTCAAGGTACTTTGAACCTCTAATTCTAGTGACTATACATATATTACTATACAAGCTCACGATCGTTTCACTAATTTTCGAGTAGCATTAAAACTTTGATGCATGTGTCTCGGGTGATAGTTTGCACATTACATATTTACTAATCTTTTCGATTATATACAAATTGAATGTTCTGTTATAAACATAAAACATGGCAGATTAACTGACACCATCAAAATGTAGAAACAAACTCGAGAAAACATATTTTTTGTGCCTTACATGTTCTTGTTTAAAAATTTTCGATACGCAATGAGTATATCAATATTTATTAAAAATTGTAAATTAGATGGATTATTTATATAATTCAATTTCGAAAGAAATATATAAATAAAGAGTTAGTTTTTTGTTCTTACAAGAAATTGTATCAATTTCTTTTTGGCCAATTAAGTATTTTTCATATTAATATAATGTATACGAGTTACGGTGTAACTATGATATTTCATTTGAATGTTTGCTTTATTTACATCTTTGCATGAGTACAATTATTTTTATTAATATTATCTGTCGACTATCTTATATAGTATTTCGAATATCTTCTACATGTATGATTTTTTTCATAAATAACGTTTCATACTTGCAAATAAAAATCTGATAAGCAATAGTATTGATCAAATTATTATTATAATCGTTATTCAATCAGCACAGATCACTGAAAATAACCAGCTCCTTTTGCAATGAGGGTCTATTATTTTAATGGTAACGATAATGATAGGCACCTTTAAATCGAAAAATTTTTATTATATTTTTGGAATGGATTTTTAATCTCGTCTCTATTGCATTTTTTTGAATCAATAAAAAGTTGATTTTTCACTGAAACACATCCCTTAACGTAAAGCTTTTACGTATACTTTGCATGTCATCTTCTTTTGTGTTGTCTGAAAAATCAACGTTTTAGAGTTATAAAAAATGCAACGAGAAGAAGATAAATCCTTTCTAAAAATTGAAAAAAAATTTTTTGATTTAAATTTGCCTATAAACCCTTATGACACAACAATTCACACTCATAAAGCAAAAGAATATACATAAGATCACTTTGTTGGCATGAACAATCATTAATTCGTTTTTATGTGCAACTGTCTTTTGTTTGTCTTTGCACGAGCTACAATTTTTACAACAGCTATATCTGGGTTCTTAATACCTACTATTAAACGAGGTACGAACAGTAGTAGTTGGTGGTATTTACTTCGCTTACGCCAATCCATCGTAGCTCTGTTTTATCCTGCTCACCTCTCATACCCATACGAATCTTTCATTTACTCTTTTTTAAGTTAAAAGTTTATGGATTTTATGCAGTGTTAATGAAATTTCTGTACTTGCTTTTATACTACTGTATACTTTTTCTATACGCGAGATAACTCGAGGTAAAATTTTACGCAACAGACATGACTAACTACTTTATGACATGCACTCTTCATGAAAATGCTGACTATTAAGATGTATTCTACCTTGCTGTACGAAAATTCAAAATTCAAGTCAATTTATGCATACCTTTTGCTCTTTATTCTATATAGTTTTAGTTATATTATTTATGAATTTGGGATTAAACCAACTATTATGTTGCGGAGACGCATCCAATATAATACGAATATACACATTTGTGTTTTGACAAATTTCGCAAGATACTTGAATGAACACACACTCCACGCTGTCGTGACTTGATTCAAACACACACACACACACACACACACATTTTCACAATTATTATTTACTAAATTTTGATCTAGCTGAACTATCGAAGTTTAATTTAACTTTTACACGACTTTGGCAATTGGCTTGATTCTCTCTGGCTGTGCTGCAATATATAGCATATATATAACGGCATAAAAGTTTTGGTAGTGTACACTACTCTTTTTATATACTTTTTCGATAAATGCACTAATTATATAAAGTGAAAATATATATCACGACGTGTGCGCTAAATTACAAACGATAAAAGCAAGGCTGAAATTTCTTATCACCACAGAAAATTTTGAACTCGAGGATAACTCGTCATTAGCTAAATGGAGTTCTTTGGATCTTCTAGCAGAAGAGGAGGATTTGACCTCACCGACTGCTCTGGATACGGAAAAGCAAGGTAAGTTTTTTTATTCAATTCTGTGTACTCGTTCATTCATCGACATGCAACGTTCTCATCTGCCTTAACATTAAATTCTCATCTTTATTACTGACAACATTGCGTAATAAAACATTTATATTTACATGCTACTTTTCTCGCTTAGATATAAAAAAACCGTATAATAGATTTTGAAAATGCTTCCTTGAAGTTTAAAAAGAAAATTTAATAATGAATATTATATTTGAAAAATTTATTTTATCTTCATGCTTTTTTTAAAACAAAAAATAAAACGCGAACTTTGTTACAGAATAGTCAAAGCGAAAATATTTAGGAAGATATTTATGCACACAACAAATGCAAAAGTAACAGGCGAATGTTTCTTTCGAAAATATTTACATCATTATGTCTTTAATATGGTTGCGTGGAGATGACCTATGCATATAAAGACGATAAGTTTTATCTTTTGACCAATAAATCTTTTGCATTATAATGAACCAAGTCTTTTTATTTGTTTTCTCGGTATCTTGAATTTCACTAAATTTATGTTAAAATGTAGCTTTTTCACGTGACTAACATTATCATAGACGTGTGAATTTTGATGATTTTGAACGATGTAAAGTATATTTCAGAAGAAAAAAGTCATTCTGGTGCCTTTTAAAAAGCACGTACCCATAACTTGGAAAAGTTGGAGCACCGTTCTGTCTATAATAAGCGCACGCTTTCATGTTCCAATCCCCTAAAATTAATAGATTATTGATTGTTGTAGAATGTAACATACAAACATTTTATTCGCGTTTAATTCTGCATTTTCACTACCATTAATCATTGTAATTTTGGTAAGATATCTAATGATATGTAATGAACATTTGATTATCAAGGATGATTAATTAATGAACTCACAAATAAAAGCCAGTGATTTTCAAGCTATATAATTGCAGTGTCACCTTAATTTTCCTTTCAATGCTAACCACTTAATTGCAATTACAACGAGCATGATTGTATACCTACTTCGTTATTGTAATTATTTTTTTATTATTGGCACCACTATATGACGCAATGAAGCATATTGAACTATTAAAAAATGTTGCTCAATTGAAAGAGACGAGGGGACAAAATAATAGTTCAAACTGCGTCGGCGCCACCACTGATACGTTTGAAAGTAAAATGAAAATGAATTTTACAGATGACACGATATTCTCGCACGCCTACCTTCAACGTGTAGCAAGTGAGCGTAGCGGAAAACGGCTGGGGATCCGGGCTTCGGCAAGCATCGACGTCTCTTGCCCAGCCTCGCCCCAGCATTCGCCCACCCATCAGCCTTGCAACACCACAGTACTTCTCATTGTCATGCACGCAGGCAGTGTTTTAGGTATGCTCGAACGTATACGTATTTATATATGCGTATATATTTCGTATTGGTGTTACTCGAGTGACAATCGATGCATTGTATAGCGTGATGTTTTTTCAACTCTCTTATACATAAACGCAAACGATACTCGACGCTGCAATATTATGTAGCATGTTCATTTTAAGTCGATGACTCGGTTGAACGTATCGAATTTTGTAGCGATCGTTGCTATCGCGTAGCAGTGTTTGCATTGTTTCATCATCGAACCTCCAGCAGTGTTTGATTTTCTTCATTTATGAAAAAAAGTGTACCCATTCACTAATAAAGGGTCTTAAAAAAAAATGAAGGAGATCTGTATTCCGACGTGATATTGGCGTTTGAGCAAATTATTCAAACTTTATTATTCCTGTTATTTTCAGATGCCAATGTAGACTTGACTGCAAAAAAATCCGACATAACGACTTTCAAAGGAGCTTTTGAGTCGGTAATAAGACAACACTACCCGACGATGGTTGGTCACATAAGCATAAAGTTCGTCTCCTGCCCATCGATCTGTACCGAAGGTCTCGGAATTTTATCTAGGTAACTAAATCACGATTAATGTATTAATTTTTATGAAATTAATCGATGAACTTTGAAACCCCCCATTTTAAATATTGAAAAAGCTCTCAGAGGCGCGTGCGAAAAAATATCCAGCAATTAACTCTTTTAATCAGCTGCCACGATATAAATTCCACGAGCTGAACATATTTATTTCAAAAATTCTGAAAAGCCTATTGAAAAAAAATCTATTAATCGGTGAATGATGTTGAATTGTAAAAAGAACTATCGTCGGTTGTAGCAGGGTATTGGAGTAAAAATACATAGCTGCGTCTATTCATTCATTCCGATTTGAAAATGAACGAAGCACTGGCTGCTGTTTCCCGATAAAAGTAGCGCTAGCCTAAAATACGAGCGTACGTTATTGCTGGCGGCCGAGCGTCCCGATTGTCCGGAAAACGTAGGCCGCGCCGCGCACAAGTAGTAAAGCTCGATGGGTGGTCAGCCCATTTACCGCAGGAGAAAGGTCAATTGAATAATTGACCGTTGGTGTATTTTTCAGCCTCAGCCCGTACAGCTTCGACGTGTCACCGTCGTGCATGGACACGCCGCAGATCACGCACGACACGATACCGATCGGCGCGATACCGCTGCTGGCCACCTCGACGCCCGAGTACCATGACTCGGTGTCCAAAGTCGTCACGGCGGCCAACCAAGTCTACCTGGAATTCTGCCGCAGCGAGGAGGGCCGCGGCTTCAACGGCCAGGTCTGCTTCATCGGTGACTCGGTCGGCTCCATTCTGGCCTACGACGCTTTATGCAGAACGTCGCAGTACCAGTCGCGCCACGACAGCGAGAACAGCATACTCGAGCCGACCCAGCACGACAATCACGAGTCCGCGACGACGGTCGACGACGGCAGACACCTGTCGGCTCCCTCGCCAAGAAGAAGATCCTCGTCTACGAGGTGAGTGTAGCAGCAGCGATGCCGTCTCTCGAGCTGCGACTCATCGGCGATCGTGCCCTTTTATTTTTTCAGCGACCACTCGCATCAGTGCAAACTCGATTTCGAAGTAAACGAACTGTTCATGTTCGGCAGTCCCCTGTCCCTCGTTTTAGCCTACAGAAGAATATCGTCGAGCAGCGGGGAGAAAAGCAGCAACATCAACAGGCCGTGCGTCAATCAAGTGTATAATTTGTTTCACCCGACGGATCCCGTGGCCGCGCGTCTAGAGCCCCTGATCTCGGCTCGTTTCTCCCTCCTGCCACCCGTCAACGTCGCTCGCTATCAAAAGTATCCTCTCGGCAACGGTCATCCCTATCATTTACGTGAGTCCATCTTAAACTTTTTATTTTTTATTAATATCATGTTCTTAATAACATGCTCTCTTTTTTCTCTTTCTCCTTCTCTCTGTTGCAGTGGAGACCATTCAAACAAATCCTCAAATTTTTGCCGACGGACTGAACGTGCCTAATGTGACCATGTCCCATATACGAAGACTGTCTGATATATCAATTCATAGTACCATGTCTGGTATAGATACCGTACCTCTTCAAGCTGTATCTTCTCGTATATATCGCTATTCTTGCTTCAGTAGTTGCTTTAGATAAACTCATCCTCTGACTGTTTTTCATTCACGTCCACTTTGTATTACCCTTGCAGTCACTCAGAAATGGTGGGGCACCAAAAGAATAGACTATGCCTTGTATTGTCCGGAGGGCCTGGCCAACTTTCCGACCAATGCGCTACCCCATCTGTTTCACGCGAGCTACTGGGAGTCGTCGGACGTGATCGCCTTCATCGTGCGCCAGCTGGGCAGGTTCGACCTGCAGCTCCTTGGCAACGACGACAAGGAGCTCACCAACTTCCGTCCAGGCCAGCCGAGAGAAAAGTGGAACAAGAAGCGCACCTCGGTCAAGCTAAAGGTAGCGCGCTCGATCAATTATCTACCTCGATCGTCACAATGATTCGCGCTACTTTTTTCAGAATGTCTCGGCTAATCACCGAGCGAACGACGTCATCGTTCGAGACGGCACGCCCCAGGTACTAGTGGCGAGATTCGTCTACGGTCCCATAGGGGTAATCGCTTTGACTGGCGAAAAAGTTGACATTCACATAATGAAGGACGTACGGGCGGGCGAGTGGGTGCTCTTCTCTACCGAAGTCACGGATAAAACCGGCAGAATAAATTACCAGATTCCCGAGGACAAAACTCTAGGCTATGGACTCTATCCCGTGAAAATGATCGTGAGGTAAAAATCCTTCTTTAGCATTTTTAACCAATTCGAGGTAAAGAACATTTTCGCGTAATTATATATATGCAACACGTATGCGCAGAGGGGACCACACATCCGTAGACTTCTTCATGGCGGTGATCCCACCGAAAACCGAGTGCGTGGTCTTCAGTATCGACGGCTCGTTCACCGCCAGCGTATCCGTCACGGGAAGGGATCCGAAAGTCCGTGCTGGCGCCGTCGACATCGTCAGGCACTGGCAGGAGCTCGGCTATCTTATAATCTACATAACCGGCCGACCGGACATGCAGCAACACAAAGTCGTTTCGTGGCTATCGCAGCACAACTTCCCGCACGGTCTCGTATCCTTCGCCGACGGTCTGACGACCGACCCGTTGGCCCATAAAGCTGCTTATCTGAAAAATCTAGTTCAGGTATGCAAAGTTCTGCACAGTCGCTCGCTGCACTCGGGTCGCTGAGAGTCTGGAAATCGAGTTCAATGAATTTATCGGCAAATTACTCTTGTTCCCTCTGCAGGGGCATGGAGTAGTGATACATCACGCGTACGGCAGCAACAAGGACATAAGCGTCTACCAGATGGTAAATTTGCTGCCCCAACAGATCTTCATCGTCGGAAAAGTGCCACGAAAAAATCACGCTTTAGCCACGGTACTGCACGAGGGTTATGCGGCTCACCTCGCTACACTACAGGCCCACGGAGGCTCGCGACCGGCCCAGGGCAATGCACGCATGGTTTTACCTAGAGGACAGTTCGGTCTTCCAGGACAGAACGCGTCGCTTCGACGCCGAAGGTGAGCAACAGTTGACTCGACTCACTTCCAATTTTCTCTTTCCTCTCTTCATCCATAACTTCTTTTAGTTATTGTTATATTTTCCTCGATTATTAACTTTTTATATAATATATATTTTTATCGATCGCCTCTTTTCTATTTATAATAATTCTTTTTTATTACTCTATATTATATTTTCCTTTTTCTTGAAGCTTTCTCTGTTCGTGACAATCCATTTTTTAATTTTATTAGCAATAGCTCATAATTAGCGGGCATCATCTGTTAGATTTTTTTTCTTATTTTTAGAAACGCATTTTACGGCGAGCATATGAATTAAATATAATATAAATCATACGAAAATTTCAATGTGACGCATTTAAATGTAATGTCTTGAGAAATGTACTTTGCGTACATTATCGATGTCAATTTTCATATAATCGGCGTGTATATTTTTATCAACTGGTCTATTTTTGTGAAAATTTCTAGTGAAAAATCGATGTTGATTGTAAAGAATCAATTGAACCAAAGTTTTTCATTTGGGACATTTAATTCCCGTGTTAAATGATTTTTATCCTTTTTTAACTGTTTAAACGAACGTGTTGTTATGAGGCAAGCATTGATGGATTTTTTCGATAGATATCTAGGCATCATTGCATAATTTTAATGTTGATCCCCCGATGGCCTATCCAAAATATGACCACGACTTGGAACCAGGAAATTGTGCCGAAACGTACACTGTTACGTATTACTGGTCCTGTAGTCGATTAGTTAAGAATTCACATTATATTTTTAGATTTAAAACATCAATAGTGAATATAAGAGAATTTAATATATGAAAGTGTCGGACACGGACGCTAAGGTTACATAAGGACTGATAAACGGGAAAACTGCGGTCCACAGATGTATAATCACTTTTATATAATACATGTATAGTTTATTTAACGTACACCAATGACTAGAGGACATTTGCCTCAATTTTGAATATATTGTGTGTGTGAGTGTGGGATGAGATAGAGAATACGAGCCTGAATTCGGCTCTGTTCCAGCAACGACACGGCGCCGGTCAGCTCGTCCTCGGCGCGCAGCAGTGTGTACTTAAAAGGAAAGTCTACCTTAGTCACATCTAATACACGACTATTATCTACGTACAATTAACTTACTTATATTGGTAACTATTTCTCTCGTCTCTATTCTTCATTACAAATCTTATAATTTTGTTTGATTGGTCAATATTTTAGCTATGGCCTTGTGATGATTCTTTATTACTGTATTGTAAAAAAACGAATCCCTTGTTATTTGAAATGGTCAAATTTGTTTAATATAAGCACAGGTAGACTGACTGTCTCACAAGATATTATTTTATGAATCAACATTTTAATCCATCAAGACATGAGTAAAGATGAATGATATAAAGTAATAAAGAACAGCAGTAAAAGTTCTGGCTGTTCTTATGAATTTATAAAAAAAAAAAAAGTAAAATCGAATTGGTATTTACGTGATTGAAGTAAAAGCATGTGCAACATTAACGTGAGACAGTCTCTATCTCCCCAAAAAAGCTTTGGAATGCCCTTTAGATATTTATATCGCACCCTCGCTATGGCGCCACTTTTCCACTTATATAAACGTCTACAAAGTATTATTCAGCTAAATTTTGATACGTGCAGCTTACGTTCACTTAGAAAGATCATCGTCACGGTTCATTTATTTTCTTATCACTATCTGTTAAAAGTCTATATAATTAAATAAAATTAATTTTTGTGCTACTCCAACCTAAAGTAACATTTTACTCCCAAAAACTGAGTGAAATGAAAATATTACTTTAGGCTGGGGGGTTTAGAAAAAAGTTCATTTGCACCCATGTAGTGAAAAAAGGAAGTGGAATTCATCAGCCGAGGCGAAGCCTCCACGTGCCCTGAGGCTTTTCAGTTTTTCACTCCCTAGGGGCAAAATATACTAATAATTTTCCGCAAATGTTTTGTACCTTAGCACTATTGAAATGAATATGGAAATAATGTATTTGAAAATGAAAGCAATTTGTGTGCATTAGCCTTGTGATCATGATAAATTACAGGTGCCGAGAGTGAAGATGCATGCGTTCGGCCAGCGTTCGATTGAATGAAATTGATCCGAAAAAAACTGAGACTACAACGATTAAATCAAAATAAACTGACGAAACAACGTCAAATAAACTTCATTGTGTATGTAAAACTGTACGACATACTTTCACTCTCGCCATCATCATCAACATCATTCTACATACCAGGGTCGTATCACAGCGAGACTATTTGGATTTGTGCGGGCCTTGACATGTCTGCTTTATTCACTGAAAAAATACGCGACGACCATGACGATTGCGACCACGAGACGATATGTTTGTCCACACATATTACGCATACAAAGCTTTCGGGGGTCACGCACGTGACCGAGGTAATTAAAACGCAATTATTCAATTCACTTCAACGCTGCTGCACTTCGAGCTCTAATCATATGTTTCAGTCTTTTCTGTTCTGTCAATCTGTCAACGTATCAAAAACGATGATCGAAAAATTTTTTCATTGATGGACACGATTAATATCGACGTCTCTATTGCGACAAAAATATTCACGAGCTTCAACTGTCTAAAAAAGCTTCGCTTTAAATACTTACGAGACTTCGATATAATCCGTGCGTTGATGTTTTTATTTTTGTACATGCTTTGATTGAGAACGGTAGGAATGTAACAAATAACACGTGTTAGTCATCCGTGCATATTTTGTGTCTTGCAATTTTTCAAAACGACTCTAAAGAAATTTCTTTTTCCAATGTGATTTTGAATGGTGTCGTGATTTATATAGCATTTGATTACAAAAACTGACACCCATTGACATCACAATCTTCATTGTTGTCACGTAATTGCACGACACCTTGAGTTTGATCTTTTTTTTCGAGACGTCTGAGTGACTTTATCTTGAATCTAAAATATCAGGCATGCATTTTAAAGACTAACATATTAGGTAGGATTATGTATACAAGAATAGAGTTATTAAAATACTATTTAAAGTGAATAATTGAATAAATACTTAATTCATTGAAACATATACACTCCGCAACAAAAGTTTTCATTGAAATGTTACCCATTTTCAGTTGTTTCTATATCCGTCAATTTCTATCGTACCGACAGGATTTTTTTTTAATTTTCTTATAAATGTTTTTTTAGTTTGAAGCCATATATATTTTGAATAGGTTTGAGTCAATTTGGAGTTGCTAAACGCTCTTAAATGTAACACCTAAAATGACAAACAAAAAGAATTTTTATACCATCTACACATACACCATCATCGCAAAGTACTCTTTTCGACGAGTAATTTAAAAAAATAGAATTCTACGATTTTTATTGCGCCCTGTATGCCGTTTTAAAAGTACCATTTAAAGTACGTAAAATTTTTCGTTTAGACGGAATCAACTTGACCTCTTTTTTTTTTTTTTAATCATTTGTCAAAATAGTATATTACTGCCCTAGGCCGCGAAAAACAGAAAAGCCCCAGAGTACGTGTAATTAGTGGCCGAGGCGAAGCCGAGGCCGATAAACACGTGCTCTGGGGCTTTCTTTTTTCGCGGCATAGGCCTGTATACTATTTTTCATACACAGTGTCCCGAAAATCGCTCTTCCCGCTTTGCGCAGCGTCAGGGAAGTAGTCACTTTCGGGCCGCTGGTATGAAAAGAGTATTTTACGATGGTGTATTTTTAGATTGTATGAAAAATGACTGTAATCCAGAGATTGATTCAAACCGTTTCTTAATGTATATAATATAGCTTTAAACTAGAAAAAATTTCCATAAAAACAAAAAAACTTGTCTCGATACGGTCATAATTAATGCGAATAGAAGCAATTAAAAATTTAATATATTTTAATCAAAATTTTTGTTGCGATAATTTTGTTACGGAGTGTATCTAGAATAATTAGTAACACAAAAAAATTAATTAGATTATTGTGATGTAGCTGTACATTGTTGATTAGTTTAAATAGAATTAATTAATCACTGAAAGTTAGAATTTTCATATTCAGATCGATAATACCAAACAAACACCTTTCCAGACACGTGGGCTCACTATCAAATCTATTTTTCACTGGACTAGTAGAAGTCAATGTTGCGCGTGTGAATTTAAAATCTAAGTTCAAATTTCATTTATCGTCGCGCGATATTACGAACAGACATTTAATTACAGGAACCATTGAATACTTAGCCACTGCTAAATGCCGTGATATGCCTTGGAAAACTTTTTCGTTTGATTATGCTCGTTTTTAAATTGTGGTTAAACTTTATCCACTTTTTTTGTTAAATTAATTTTCACTATTCACAACAATTTTTTGTCATTATACATTTATATCCGCCCGTAAATTCTAATACATTAGTATGCTTCAAGCAATTACATAACTTGTATTACAGCATTCGACATTGCTTATTATATTTATATACGCACCTGCTGATTCTTTTGATGTGCTCAAATTAGTGTAACAGAAATCCTTGCACACTGCTCGATGTCAAAGTCTGTGTGAACGATTTCTCAGGTATAATACTTCATCGTGTTTTTTATACATGCATATACGCAATCGGTACACTGATACAGTTTTTAATACTCTCCTCACTCAAAGTTATTTCAATAATATATCGAAGCGTCCCCTTTGAAATATTACAAAACAAACGATAAAAAAAGGATTTCGCATAACGTATTTTTCTTTAGTTTTGGCAAACTGAAAGTGATGCGTAGCAAAGTTTTTTTCACAGACTCTAGCAAGACGGTACTGTTTTAATTAATTTTTCTCCAAAGACAGACTCGTTTGCCTTTGAGAAAAGTTCGCAGCGACCGTTGAACTGACTGGCAAAGATTTGTTTTTTACCTTGAAAAGCGAAATAACTAAAAAAAAGTTTTATAGCACCGTTGCTTTTAAATATTGCACGAAAACTTATCAACGTCGTAGGTGTTCAATTTTTTTAATGTGAATCTATTTGTCGTTAAGCGATCATTGATTGTTTTTTTATATTTTGAAATAGTCTATATTGAAAGAAATGAAGTATATTACGAGCAAATATAAAACACATACGACGATGTGTTCAGCTGTTTTTTCACGAGAGCAGCTCGAACATTTCTCGTAAAAGTGGTTTATTGTATTATATTTTATATTAATTATCTTAGCAAAACATCTCTCAGTGCACTGAGCGATGTTATTTAGGACTGAGCCGCGTGATCCGCAGCTCAGGCCTGCGTGAGTTGTATAGGATCAATGCTTGGAAAAGTCGTGGAAAAAAGCGACGAAGAATTATTCCGAGGATGTTATTCTGCTATCTTAACGAAGAATACATATATACACATCTAGTCACTGTGTGTTAGAAGCTTAGTTGAAAATGTCGCTGTAGAAACAGAGACGTTTATATGTTTTACTATACAGCGAATGTCTGTCTGTTTACATATATATTTGTAGACTCTCAAGGTACTCCCAAAGCTCATTATACAGGCCAGACATTTTTCCCTAGTCTCCGTTTCTACAGCGACGGAAAATCAGATTTCATCGCTATTTCAAAGGAAGCAGAATAAACCTCGATATAATACATATACGATCAATAATAATAATGTTAATTTGTAATCGCGCATCACATTTTGCACGACTGGCTATGCAATCCGCTGCATACGCATTTGTACATTGAAAAATTTCTGTTTAGTGTTTTTATTTATTTTTTTATTTATTTATTTGTTATTTTTATTGTTTTTTAATTGACTGACTTAAAGCTGAGCAAAAATAAATATGTTATAATTTTAATCTTTTCTAAAAAAAAATTTGATTTTGAGTTTTGCCTCGATATAGCGCGTGCGAAACGAGGTGCATGAAAAAGAGAACAAAGAAACTGATTGCGCTTTTCGTGTTGTAGATCAACCAAGAGAGCCACTTCACAACCTGTGGGCGCAGCAGTGGGCTTCGAGGACAAATGTGGTGTAGGCGCAGCAACTGCTGCTGCCGCCGCCGCCGCCGCTGCTGCTGCTGCTGCTGCTCAACAGCAATCCGTGCCACTGGAGCGGAGCACTAGCGTCGGGCCGCCGATGTCGCCGACGGCTCATCAGCAGCAGCATCATCTGTCGGGTACCTTAGCCGGTCTCACCGGACGCTTCGCCGGTGCTCCCGACAAATTATGACGGTTTGCTCGCTGTCGCTCGTTACTCGAGCCACGGCGATAATTCCAGCGTATTTATGATCGTGATTAAAAATTTATTCAATGAATACGCGACGATGGGGTCTTGAACTCCTATATGTATATGTAAGAGCCGATTGCGAACTATTCTCCTGTCGTTTTTATTCTTACTTTTCATATCCGGACTCGTTATCATTGCCTCAAGCTCTCTTTAAAATGGCATCGAACATTTTTCCCCGATGATTTCAGTCCAGTGCTAATAAATATTCAAAAAAAGTACTGTATAATTAATAGACGTAGCAGGAGTGGTTGAGCATGCCCTTGCCCATGTACAAATATTTACCACTGCGGTCGAGTACATTGCAATGCTTATTCATTGAAATATTTTTATAGTAAACATCCAATGTTTTATGAGGAATTCGCATTTTCACGAAACCTTTATTTTCATTATTATCATTATTATTATTATTATTATCATTATTATTCGACCTGATTTTACATAATGTCAAGTTGAATATATCTGTAATTATAAAAAGTCTTTCATTTGATGGGATCAAATATGCAATTGAAAGCCACTCAGGCATGGGCAATTTTTTGTTGACATGTACATTGTATGTTGTCTCCTACGCTCGGCAGTGTATAATCAAAAGATGATATATACACACGTAATAAGATATTCGATAAGGGAATTTGGGTTAAAACAATTTGTCGCGATAATCAAATTACTATTCATAATTGACGTTAATATATTTATTAGAAGACAAACGCGCCGAGACGGAACTCACTGTTGTCGTCGAGCGCTCTCGAGTAAAATATTCTAAATGATGCATTTACGACGTGTCTACGGCAACGGATGTATAGATATTACATGGTTCATATTTATAAATATAGCTATATTAGATTTTATGATCGACTTACGTACGTGTGTTGTATAAATTTAACATTTTGCTCCTATCTAACCTGGACAAAATTATTTGATTTGAAACAATGGAAGCTTGGTTGGTTTTTATTGAAAAAATAAAAAGAAAAAATTTCCGCTCAGTGTTACTACCATAAGTATAGCTTGAATATGATTCCGTGAGGAAAACTAGTTTATAAACTTTTTTGAAGGCTTTTTTGAAGACCTCGGACAATCTTTTCTCATGCGCGGCGCAGAGTAAGAACGGCGAGCGGGGAAGCTGCGATGAGCATAGAAAAAAATTATAGCGCATGTAAAGGGATAAGCAGCTGCTGTAGTTCCTTGATCAAAAGAATCAAGAAAATGTTTAAAACTTTTTTTAACGAATGTAAGTAATAGAATTTATAATATTCGTGAGAAGATAAAAACCTAGGCTCGTTACGAGGCAATATATACTTGTATAATACATAAGTACACGTACAATATTCATAATGGAGCAACGTCACACGTGCGCTGTAGCTTGCAGAGTGACAATTGCACCATTTCTAACAAGGCATATGGCGTAGTAGATGTTGAGCATGTAAGTTGTTGGTTGTAGCGTTCACGAATTATAAAATAACGTGAAAACCCCTACAGCAAGTAAACTATACCATAAACTTGAATCAGGAGGCGAAAAAAACATTACTTCGATATTATTAAAATATCACTCTCGTGCACACAATTGTAGGCGGTTTTTAATTAATTATTATTATGATTATTATTATTTTTTTTTATAACGATCAATCGTGAAATTTTTAATGATAAATGTTATTTGTGCACACGTGTGAGCGTGTAATTAAATTCAAATGTTACAAAAAAAGCAATGTGCCAAAAAAGCTCACGGGTATGTGGTCGTGGTAAAAATGAATCGATCGTTGAACATCAGCTTCGGCTGACTGCAAGCTATGCGCATGTGTAACTAGATGCATCTCCCGATGTCACACCTAAATACCGTTAAATTATCTTATATCGTGGGAATAAATGTCCAATAGTTAGTAAAGCTGAAACATTTCCATACGAAGTCAAGTGCTGGATCCTCGAGTTCTCCGATCTCAAGCATTCTATTGACCGCAATATTATAAATAAACGCTTGTTAAGTTTTTTTGATCTCTTTTAATCGTTAATACAGCCTCCACCGTTATTAATATAAATAATTATCTAGATGTGTCGAGTATAACACTGCTCTATGTATGCCCTATGGCATGTACATGATTTCAGCGGTGCTATATCTATACTTTTGTCAAAAAAGGGAAAGGACAAAAAGAAAAAAAACTTGGCCCCACCTCGAGAATTATATCATTCATCAAGTAACAAAATTAAAATCAAACTTTCTGTGTTTCTCTTGACGAAAATCAGGAACGAGGTGCGGGCGCGCAAATAACGACAACAATTGAGCATTATATATGTAAGGCGAATTCTCGGTGAAATAGAATATCCAAAAAACTTTTTTCTGATAGCATAAAAAACTTGTTGTTTTTGATGACATGCATGCCCCCGACTGTTATTCGAATTTTCCATTAATCTCTTTCGAAGGCTTGATAATGATATTTTTGCCGAAATTCATGGTTGTTACTAATATTGAAGCAATTCCTAACTCAGCCCAGTAAAGAAAAATATCGAAAAAGGGGTACTTCTATCTTTTTGTGCTGTATTGGTCTTTTCTCTATGTTTTTTCAAGGTTTTTCAATACTCTAGAATTTTTCGTGATTTATAGACTTGAAGGGGCATAACAATTTAAGAGGTATTAGTTGACATTGTACAGAAGCTCCATAAATTTTTTATATATATATTGACTTGTAGTAGCAAGCTCATAAGGTGCTGAAGCTCTCTCTTGAAGTTCATTTTTTCTCGACAGTTTGGCTAATTATCAGTAAAAAATATCTCTAGAATTTTTTTCCTACCGACACTCAGAACTGAGCTAGGTATTTTTTGCATATTAGCAATAAGCATATAATTCGTATATACTTCGGGCCTCTGAAAAAGGGTAATACGGAGTCCCGAAAATTCTCATCAAATTTTATTACATATACGGTACGTATAGGGTACATGAACTTGTTAGTATACAACCTTTAATAACTGACTACTGTGAGCTATTATTTAAAGAAATAGCAATTAAAATAAAGTGCAATGAATATTTTTTTTTAACTTCTTTAAATGTTACTAGATAATTCAGTAAAATAGGCCACCTAATATTCGACCAAATATTAATAATTTTCAGTTCAACGTTTCAATTCAATTTTTAAGAAAAAAAATAGATTTATTATGCATTTCAAGACACATTTATTCATTTATAAAAATTGTAGTCTTTGAAAATAAAAATACACTACTCAACAAAATTATCGCAGCACAAAATGTCATCGAAATTTTGTCAATTTTTAAATACTTCTATCTTGGTCTATATTCTTTGTATCGAGACGATTTTTTTTTGATTTCTTGGAAATTTCGTCTTCTTTAAAAACATATGTATAATGTATGGGTTCAAGTCAACATCGAGTTACCAGTAGTATTTGAGCGCAACACTAAAAATTACTGAAAAAATCGATTGTTTAAACGTGTTTATGGACTACAATAATTTGTTTATCACCTTACCGTATCTTCAAAATGGCCTACAGAGCGCAAAAATAATCGCAGAGAGCTCTATTTTTTTTAATTACTCGTTGAAAAGAGTACTTTGCGGTGGCGTATGTTAGATTTCAATAAAAAAATTACTGTGGTACTGGTGCACGTTTAAACAATCGATTTTTTCAGTAATTTTTAGTGTTGCGCTCAAATACTACTGGTAACTCGGTATTAACTTGAACCCATACATAATATATATGGATTTACAGAAGACAACATTTCCAAGAAATCTAAAAAAAATTCGTCTTGATACGATGAATACAAACCAAGATAGAAGCATTTGAAATTTGACAAAATTTCGATAAAATTTTGTGTTGCGATAATTTTGTTGAGTATTATATAAGCAAGTTCTAAGTTCATGCCATTGATGGTTCAGTGGGGTGATCGACAACTGGACGATTTGCATTTTTTACCTTCAAAACCTTTTTTAGAAATATTATCCGCTTTTTTGTCCAAGTGTAATTACAAAAGGTTACATTTTTTTTATAAAGCATTTTCAGAAAAAAATTATTTATCTATTCCATTTCACAGAGAACTGGCCACAACATACATGTGTACCTATATGTATAAATATATTATTTTCTTATATCACTATTGAGATCGGCAAGAAAAGAAATGATAATAATTGGCAAGACTTATGGATACGATACGCCACGAGTCAATTTGTAAAAATGTAATTATAACTTGACGTATATAAACAATGTATTATGAAAAGTTGTGCAATAAAATGTGTACGTGAATATGTATAAGATAAGAGTATGTGTGTATGAATATATCAATGTATCGTAATTTAAACAAAGCGAAAATTTTTTTAAGGAGATAAACCCCACGGGAAAACTATCTACAATGATAGGCTATATCAACGAGTTCAAATGTAATGAGTGCATTTAATGTTGCTCTCGATAGATATTTTACGCGTGTATATTTATCGATCGAAAAGTTTTATTTATGTATAATTCTGTTCTTTTACTCAATTACTATCATAAACTAAACAGTAGATTAGACACTGATGGTAGCCCATCGATTTCTAATGGATTTTTTATTCCATTTAGCATAGTAAACCACTGTTCGATTTAATCCTGATAAGGTGCGAAAAACCGAGATGGGTTGAGGAAGACGAGCAAATTTGTTGGCTAGTTGTTAATTTTTCACTTGAGAGAGAGCGTTTGATCAAGAATTTGAATAATAACGATTATAATATCCTTAATCTGAATTTGAAATCACTCGGGACTAAAGAGTTGCAAACGCGATTGGAATATACATGCTTTTAAAGTATAACTGATGTAGTCCACTATTTTTAGACATTAAATTTTACTTTTAACTGTTATTAAGCAAAATGAAGCCGAATAAATATATGCATAGGTAAAACTATACCTTTGAATAACGAGATAGTCTATTATGTATATTATAAATATACGTTTACAAAAAACCTGTAAGAATTGCTCGATTTTTAAGCGAAAGGCTATTTTTATAGCTAAAGCCATATGACAGAAAAATATTTTAATCAGAGGTATATTTTTCAAATCGATCGAGTATAATTCAATTGTTGTATCGTCGTTTTCACATTCGAAATCTGTATGATCATGCATGATCGAATTGTTCGTTCAATCATTAATCAAATTACTGTATATGCAGATAGTTACTTTAATTGTAAGTCAATATAATTTGTTTAACGTTTCATGTATGAACGGTGTAAGTGTACCTAGAGTAATTATCATTCTTTGAAAATAAAGTTGAATAACTCAATTTTTCGTCGTAATGATTTTTTACTCACCAACTGCATAAATCGATATTCGACTAAACATCCTTCGCCTACTTTTTACACCCGAATCGTCAATTTCTTTTCTTTTTTTTATGTTCCAAAAAATCACGCCTGATATGCTCAAAAACAACAAGCATGTTTGTGAACGTTTTAAGTAAAGTTCAAAGGGAATTGGCGCTCACTTCGGGGCTGTTTATGAACTCGAACTATTTTTAAAATTTTAATTCACGGCTGACTTCGATATATCTCGAAGTCTCTAACCGTCACCTGGCACGGCATTGTTTGTATGTACAAAACAGAGTTCGCGTACTGTTGCAATTCGCACGAATACCATGTAGCCGGCGTAAACCTATGTATTTACCTTCGGCAAAAAACAATAATCGCATTTGAGCATCATCACAATACTTCGGAGTCGCGACTTTTTCTTCCGAGTTTGTTCAAATTTTAATAAAAAATAAATATTATTATAATAATGTCAAACTTCGTAACTAATAACGATCGTCCTAGATTAAGTATTAAAAGAAATAATTTCGATTTACCAAAATTGCAAGAAATATTACGACAGGTTAAGTTGAACGTTATTAAGACTAACAAAATCAAGCTTCGATGATATCTTTGATACATCTGATTAAAAATTTCCTTTTTATTAAAGGCAATAAAACTTTAATTTAAATTTTAAATTGTTATAGAAATGCCAGCAACAGATCCGTGAACGAAGATACCAGTTGCTCAATAAAAGGAGGTTTGAGTTGTTGTCTCCTAATGATGTGCAGGAAACCTTGACGGAAATAGTTCGCCAGGAGTTTAGTAATTTAGGAACCACTGAAAAGTCTGATATTGACACTAGTACAAAAACAATAATAAACAGTCCATTGGATTTCGAAGAAGCTTTAAATGAGGAAAATTATTTAATTGCTGAGCAAGGTCTTTATATTTCTTATTAAGTTTTTGCTGCATTTGATAATTTTGTAAATTTTAAAGTAATTGTAATGACACAAGTAATTTCAATTTCATAAGTTTAAGAGAAATAATATCAATAGTTTTCTTTGTAATATTTTCAGAGCAATGGATCTTGCAAGAGTATGAAAGACTGTTACAAAGCGAGGAACAAATGTTTGATATGCTAGAAGATGAAGTTCTCTGTCCTATGTGCCAAAAATCGTTTCTAGAAGAAATTCCTGACTTCATATCTTGTGATATGTGTGGTTTAAAAATAAGGACTGAAATAAGCCTCAATAAATTTAAGTATTATTTAGAATTGTATGTGAATATGCATTCAAAGAATTGTCTACAGGTTCCTCAATTTTCTCTTGTATTGTATAACAATAATACATCACTTCAAATATCTTGCTTGGCATGTTCAAAGTTTTTTGTAATTAGTACTATAGAATCATAAAGAAAAAATTCTAAATTTAATTTTAAGGATTAGAAATTGTTACAATAAATAATCAAGTACAAATATTAAGCGGGAATCCGTTTTAGGATACTATTATTTAAAATCTCAGATTTTGTAACATTTTTAACATTCACAGATTGTGTAATGGAATCAAATAATTTTTGTACTTTCAGTTTTAAAGTTTTGTATTATTTTACATATCAAGTTACTCTTGAAAAACATGTGACAAAAAATTTTTAATCTGTGATAAAAATTTTAAGCGACTAAAACTTAACCAACGACATACAATTTCTGAGAATGTACTTTTGTTCAATGAGATGAACTTAATTTTATTATAAAATTGTATATATTTGATTACAGTCAGCTGTGTTTTCATTTTTATTTTTTGTTATAATTGAATTAAATTAAAATTTGATATTTAGTTTAAAGTGAAAATCATGTTCAAAATATTTTAAAAATATATGTAAATGTACATTGTAACTATGTTTTCATAATAATAATATATGTTGCTGAAATTGTAAATCCTATTTTTATCTAAACTTGTTTTCACATTTATTTCAAAACTTACCTTACTATTATTTTTTATCATATTTTCAATCTTGAATCTATAGAAATTAATTACAACAACAATGGTCAAATGATTTTTCCAACTCCTCATTATATTAACTATTAATATAGTTGAAACTCTACTGAAAAAATTTTTGTTTCGCGCGCCGCGCATGAGTGAAATATGCCAACTTCGTTGAGTCGACTGTCGGCTGTTGTATCATATAATGAGGGCATGAGTAGAACATTAAAACTAGCCTAAATGATAAAAACATTAAATTTTGGTTCAATTTTTTTAATACAAATTACATAATGGCATCGCAAGTTCTTAGCCCCGATAATTCGAGACACCTCAAAAATCTACAAGCAGCCAGAAGAATAAAAAATGGTTCGCCAAAGATTCGTGAAATGCTCAGACAGGTTACATTTAGATTGTTTTGTTTCATTGTTTTTTAAATTGAGTAGAAGAAAATGAAAATGATAAAAATCAATTTATTTGAACAACAGCGATGTCGACAACGCATGCACGAGAGAAGAGACGAAATCTTTCTCAAAAGAAGACATGGATTAACTAATTATTCTGAAGAAGTGAAGGAAACTCTGACTGAAATATTACATCAAGAATTTGAGAATGTGGCTTCTATGGAGTGGGATAATCCATCGATACAACTGAAGTCCATATCTCAAGGTGGGGCATTAGAACATGATGAACCATTTGAAGAAACTTTTGATATTGATGAAGAAGCGGAAGGTATTTGAAAACTAAACTTAGCGTACTTGATAATTATTCTGTAGTTTTTACTCTTTCCATTTTTAAAACAGAGCAGTGGATCTTAGAAGACTATCAAAATATGTTGTGGGATCAACAACAAATACAATCAATGTTTGAAGACCATATGAAGTGTCCAATATGTTTCACACATTTACTCAGAGAAATACCAGACTTTGTCGTTTGTGACTGTGGGTTGAAGTTACCTTTACAAACAAATTTGGAATGTTTAAAACATAATTTACGAGAACAAGTCAATATTCACTCTTCTTCTTGTTTAGATGTTCCAAAATTCTCAGTATTCAATGATGGTGAACATTTATCGCTTTGTCTGACATGTTTATCATGCGATGCTTTTGCTTTGTTTTGATAAAAATATTTTATTATGTTAACTTCTTTGGAATAGAGTTTGTTGAGTAAATTAAAAATGTGATATTTTTTACTTTGTGTGTGTAGCACTTAACTAATTAACATTAAATATTCCAAGAATATTAGAATCTTTCATTGATTTGATGCATTGAAAAACTGCATATTGATTAAAATTGTTTTAGAAATTATAAGAAAGTATATATTTTTACGGAATTGGCATTTATTGTAAGTTTGTTGTCATTGAATTAAGCTCAAAGACAATTTCAATGCATGTGTAATGCTAAAGTTAATATTAACAATAAATATACTGTTTTTTATGTAATAAACATACTTTTGATAAAAAATATGTAAATTTATTATCAATCCTTACAATTTCTGAAAAGACCATGAAAAGAATCAAACTGAAGCAATTCGCGACCCAATAAGATAATCATTGATTCTCAAATTTACGTTATTCTCGGTTCTTCGAAGCTCGGACTTGCGCATTCTTAACGTACCTGTATACCTATAGAGTATTGATCTATATTAAGGCTTCCCCTTATATTTACCCCACCTTAATAAGACGTGCTTACGGTGCTCAGAAAATGATGTTTCCTAGTGTATCGTAAACAATCACATTTTATACTTGAATCAAAATTATTCCTGAAATATCAACGAAAGTCGTATATTGATTAGTACGTGTATACTATTTAACTCATAATAATGGCTACTGCAGCTTTGGCCAAGAAGAGCGTGAAAGATCGATTTTGTCACAAACAAAAAGACATCATCAAACTTCGGGATGATCTGAGAAAGGTAGGAATTAAACGATAACTTTAAATTATTTGTTTAGGTTGAATGAAAAATTTCTTTAGAATAGATAAGTATGAACGAAAATTTTCAGCGCTGTAAATCACGAATGCAAAACCAAAGAGAGGAATTGCTTAATCTGCGCAGATTTGGAGTGAATTCTGACGACGATGTAGAGGATAAGATTAAAGAAATTTTTTACAACGAATTGGTGGACGTTACAGAAGAACACGATGTTCCTGAAGTAGCTGCGAGCGTAAAAAAAATTATTAAAAATGAAGAAGTAGTGAAAACAGAAGACGGTAATATTACAAAAATTCGATTGATTTTTCTGTATTGAACAGTTATTATTAATCAGAGCTAATTGTCATAACTGTTTCTTATATTTCTTTCTTCCAGAGCAAGTCATAATTGATGAATATCATAAATTCAAAGAAGAAGAGACATCGACCATCCTGAATGATATCAGCTAAGTTAGAATGCATCTTCTATAGTTGTTATCATTGGGGGATAATTTTCGAATCTGTCATTTCTTTTTTTTATTGTTATAAAATAAAAATATTTTATCAATATGTTATTTAGAAAACCTCAAATCAAGTTGTACTCAAAACACTTGTCGTTATACTTTTCTAAAAACTGTTATTTCTAACGTTGTTATTTCAAATAAAAAAATACTGCATTTGTTAAAATATCAAATTTATTAGTGCTGTAATAAAATTAAACTGAACTATTCACGAATCGTTGTAATTTATAAGAAATTAATTAATATTGATAATAATTGTCTCCCAAATCAATAAACAATTTTTTCATTAACATTTTATTCTTATCAATATTGACACATTTTGCGGTTTACAAAAGTTTTTTTTACAACTAATCTCTATCATATAATTGAACTTTAATAAGTATTTTTACATTATCACATGAAATATTGTAATAAACATTTTGTTTTGCATATCGTTATCAAATAACAGTATTAATAAGATATTTATTTAATAATATGTTTTAGAAGTCATTATCTTTCTACCACAGGCACACTTAATGTTCTTACAGAATATGCATATAATCTCAAATCAAATCATAATTGAAATTAAAACATAATTATTTTACACAATATATCTATAAAATAATATTCATATATATATATGTAATAAATATTTATATATATATATATATATATATATATATACAACATACGATATAATATTTATAATAAATATAAAATAACATTTTTATATATGGTTTATAATTTTTGACGTTGCATTAAACATATCAAAAATAATTTTTTGCAGGCCGCATTAGATTTTTAAATAGAATTGTATCTAAGTAACATTTGAAAATAATACTCCTTCACCTATTTAAATCTTTATCATAAATTTTTTACATAAAAATGCAAAATTTATCTTTTTCGTCGTTTAAAACTCATTATTTATGCGAATCTTCGGACATTCATTACAATATTACAATCCTACCATGTTGAATTTATTAAAAAATTGTTGTCATTTATACTTTTAATAATAAAATATTTGTGGGATATCATAATTTCATAAATCAATAATATTGCATCACTTAATTTCGTTATGTGCATTTAAATTAAAATTTATTTTTGTAAATTTATTTTCAAACATATATAGAAGCGTGGTAATCAAATAGAAAATTAACAAATTTGCAATGCTTAGAAAAAGTTGTCAAGCTTCTCATTGGAATGTCAAAATATTTCTATCTTTTCAAATGTTGTAGTCAGTTGCAATTTACAGTAAAATTTAGCAAATATTATAAAATATCAATAATCATTCTCATTCAACATTTGCTCAATTAATTTTGAGAATTAACAAATGACACAAAAATTGAGATAGATTATTAATTATACGCTTTCAAGAAATGTCTTTACATTTGTACTTTTATAATTCTAATACGATTGACACTTATAAGTAAGTGAACGTCGATACATGAAAAATTGCATGTTTTGCATTCAGCATTTAACGAAACCACAAAAATGTATCAATTTGACACATACTGTAACGCACACGCAGTCTCCAAAGTTTTTCATCAACATTTTCTGAAATAATAAATAATCTGCGGTAACTGTTTTTTTCAGCTTCATATCAGGCTAAGAGAATGACTTTTTGAAGTTATAAAAATATAACGTACAATTCAACCTTGCATTGAATCGTTTCGCGGATTTGGATTATCAAGTTTGCCGACTGCTGCAATAGCTGCTTCAGCAAGACTTGTTGCATCATAAACAACGTTAGTTCTTTTTGACAAATCCCTCAATTCCATTAGGAGAGCTAAAGTATGAAAAAAAGTTGTAATACTTGCAAAGACATGGGCAGAGCTATATAAAAGAACGAACAATCCTAATCTCACCTGGTCTAAGCATGGCTAATGAACATTTATCACCGGCCCATTTTTTGGTAGTTTCGCATAAGTCGTCCATACTAGTCGTTGAAACCGATGCATTGAAAGAATCAAATAGCGGCTGAATACATACACTGAACTATATAAAAAGCTTAGGAAAATAGTTACATTGAATTTTTTTTTAGATTTTCAAATTTTAATGAAGTATCAAAATGATAAAATTTTAAATTATTAAGAGCAAAGGATACAATCCAAAACTTCCAATTATCATGCGTCTTGAGTTTGACATATTCATCGAACATTTCTTTCATTTTAATAGACCTTTGACTCGTAACTGGAGCTCCTTCAGCAGGTAACTTGTTGTGAACACATCTAAATGAGATTATAAAGAAAATATTTAAAAATCAATGTTGACATTATAGTAAAATATTTTAAAATTCTATTACAACGTACGCAATTTCTTGATTCAAAGATTCAAGCTTTAATTTCATATCATTCACTTCCGTCCTAATAATATGTCGCTCACTCCGAAGCGTCCTGATATAATCAGCACCTTTCTGCAACATAGCTGCCTTGCTCATTTTAGTATTTGGGCTACTATTGAGCTGTGGTATTAAATTATAAAGAGTATCGAAGCCATTTTTAATATTGCATCGTCTTTTTTGCTCGGCATGAATGTGTCCAACGCGTCGTTGTTCCCTGTACTGACCACGCTCCGACTCCCCTCTAACATAATTTCGACTCGGTGATAGGGGGCTTCCCACGTTCATAGGGCTATGCAATGGACTTAAACTCAGACTTTGCGGACTATGCACAGCTCCAGGTGCATTGGAACTATTATCATTGGGCGAATTCGGGTTGCTACCACTTTGACTTGGAGTTTGAAGGTTGGTTGTAACGAGCATAGCTTGGTTTGAATTAATCTGTTGCAATGTTTGGTAATTATTACAAGTGATTCAAAACAGAATTTAAACAAGATTTCAATTATTATATGGTTAATTACCTGCTGTTGCGTCTGGTCATGAACACTGGTAATTGTGTGTATTGGTTGTAGAGTAGTCGATGTGCTGATATGATGGGGTGCATTGATAATATTCTGGGTTCTAGCGGTGACGTTTGTCGTCGATACTGGCAGTATATGTTTTGCACCAATTACGGACTGATTTTGGCTAGTAGGATGTTGATCGGGACTGGGATGAGCAGATGTTACTGCATATAAATTTCCTGGACCTGAATTCAATCGTAATAAAACAAATAGTTTGAAACAATTTATAAAATAATAAATATAACTTACATATAGTTTAGTGATAAAGTGAATATATTTTTAAATATTAGTTACTTACTTTTACTCAGTAACTGTGTGAGTAGGGTGTTGCTGTTAACATTCAAAGTCGGGTCACTCACTGTTGCAATCAAGGGTCCTGGTTGAACTATGGCCACGTTTTTCGGAGCATTTTTTATCACATTTAACGAACTGCTTCGAGATCGATTCTTTGATATTTTTTGATACTGTAAAAATATTATATAGGATTTCAAAATTAAATTCTCGTATTTAAATAAAGCGATTAAACTAGTTGAGGTGAATATAATTACCCTTACTTTTGGCACGGCAAACACCTCTTCTGGAGCCTCGGCAACTTGGTTATTCGGAGGTCTGGGTAACAATTTTGGCGATTGAAAAGTTGTCACTCTGTAATCCATTGCGTTGTTTGGTTGTATGAGAATGTGCGATTGCGGCGTTTGTTGACTCGTACGCGCGACCACTGACTGCTGCTGCTGCGTTTGTGTTGCTGGCATTGTTGACTGCAATAAACAATTCATTTATAATATTATTTTACAAACACGCACTTTTCTTGGCTAACATCATTAAAGATTAATTAAAGTACGGTATAAAATGTAGAGTGTTCGGTTTTTAAAGTTACAAATTTTAATTAAAAAAAAAGTCCATCAGCGGTTAAAATAACTCATAATACTCTTGTCCGCGTGTACGTGAACCCATTGCATAGATATATACATATAATGTGAGTTTTTTTGACCATCATTTAGAGACTTTTATAATAAGTTAGTTACATGCAACGTCCATTTATCGATATCCAACAAGTAAATTTAAAAATGGTCCTATCATTTCAAAATTAACAAAATTTTCTAGAATTTGATAATTCAAAAAGTGAAAAACAGTTTATATCCTTACCCTCAAATTACTAGTAAACTTGCATTGTTGAGCATCGAACGAACCGGTAGGCGGGGAAAATTTGTATCCAGGAGGATTTCTTTTTGTATAAGGTTTATGAGAAATATCTTGCTTCATCTGTTTTACTTGTGGTGGCTCAGTGTACGAAGAACTTAGGTCGTGTGCCTGTGCAGTCGAAAAAATCGGTTCTGACGAATTCATCAGAGTTTGAGAGTTTGCCTCAGTCATGACTAATTGCAGCTGATTAGAATCAAGCCCAAGACTCGTGCTCTGAAGATCCAGAGATCTGAAATCTCTTTGGTACGTCAATTGTTGTGGTTGGGTTTGTGGAATTAATTGATAGGTCGACTGTTGCGACTGTTGTTGGGTCTGCTGATGTGCATTTAATTTCGAAGCACGCATATGTCCTCTACTTTGTCGCTGTGATTTTTCCCTTATCATGGGTAGTGCCTGCTGTTGCTGTACTTGTTGATGTTCAAAATTTTGGGTAGTTATGTTGAAGTTTTGATTCAGATTTCTGAAATAATCATTTGTTAAGTTTCTATGTAACAAAAATTGTGGTCAAGTTCATGAACAAAGGTTCGATAAAAACTTACGAATTGTTACTGAAAAGTGAACTATTTTGCTGTTGCAGTTGTTGTAATTGCTGTTGTTGCTGTTGCAGTTGTTGTTGTTGTTGTTGTTGTTGTCGTTGTTGTTGTTGTTGTTGTTGTTGTCGTTGTTGTTGTTGTTGTTGTTGTTGTTGTTGTTGTTGTTGTTGTAGTTGTTGCTGAAGTTGCTGTTGTTGATGAGCTTGTGTGTACATCTTGGCGGTGTACTGTAGATTTTGCAAGGCAACGCTTTCGTCGGTTTGCATGGACTGTGGCTGATGCTGATTAGTCGTAGCTATAGACAAGATTGGCGAAACGGCACTCGACGAAACTGTCCCGCCGCTCAGACTAACAGATGGGACTTGGTTCATCGAGGACAGGAGGTCGATCTCAGGGTAAGAGGTTGCAGTGAGTGAGGCGGCACCTTGACCGTAGACGTCGTCTTCGGGTTGCATCGGTATTTTTGAATTCAAGTATTCTGTAAAAACGCTCGTTTCTTGACTATCACCGACTACGAGTGTGTTTATCATTAGTGTTGTTCATGCATATTTTCATTCTCAGAGTAAATTTACGCGAGTTTCCGATTTTTTGTTTTTATACGCAATTGTTAATTTATGCTCGATGTATCCAAAAAAAAATAGATTGAACCGGGTATTGTCGTGCTATTATGTAGTATAAAGTAACAAAAATAAACCTTCTGGATGCTGTATCCAGATCACAGCCCGAGTATAGACTGCTGCTTGAAATAAAGTTTGAACCCCCTTATCTTGAATTGAGAATTCAGTGAAACAATCAAAATGGTTCACAAAGAAATATTTATCGAACAATTTTAAATAAATTTTAGCAGAAGAACATATGTATTGGATACAGCTTGGGGAATCCATTGAAGCCTTTACCGACTATTCATGAAATTGACTTCTAATAAGTAACATGGATTTTGGTACAACGCTTTTAGGTAGCGTACAAACAAATTGTGATAAACAAATATAACGAGTTTATATCAAAAGTACATAGGAGAGTGGGTGTGCACTATTTAGAATTTTTTCTTAATTGATCATAGTTGGTTGATACATATTCAATTTTGCAACGCCCTTCAATCATGTACTTCTTAAAATTGTAAACACTATGATAACTTTTCTCTAAAAACCCCCTAGTTTTCACTACTTCGGGTAAAAAACTAATAAACCTGATTGAACCATCAAAATACAATGCACTGAATTTTGGCTCCATTACATGCTTTAGATGCTCTGTTATTAATAATTTTTATGAACGATTTGTCTATTCATTTAAGAAATTTAATTTCAAACATTTCACAACGGAAAAATAAAACGTTGTCTTCTTTTATACGATTGGACAAAGATATGATACCCAAATGGAATAAAACGAGTGTAGCATACAAAATCCCATATATGGCTTGTCCCGATGCATATTTGAGTGAAACCAAACATATAGATTGTCTGATAGAATTAAATAGAATAAAATGGGTAAGAACAATGCAAATATCCAGACCACAACATAGATTTCGAAATTGAATAAGGAAAAAAAACATTTAAAATGTAAACCTATATAACTCACAACAATATTATTTGAATTTTAAAGATTTAGTATGTTTTAAAGTTTATTGACATTTGCAAATTTTGGTTTTTATTTATCAGTTTTATCTTTTATTTACTTGTCTGCTTTTGCAACGACTATATTTTTAAACTTGAAAATGCTAGAAAATCCATACAAAATGTTGTTAAATTAAAAACGATTGATTGAAAAGTGAGATTTTTTTTTACTTAGAAGTGGGTTTAACTCTTATTATTGTTAAATTAGTTTATAAAAAGTAATTAATTGATAGTTGAGTTCAGTTCAGTTGATTTTAATTTATAATTACCTTGAAGAGGTTCCAATACGTTAATGAAGTCGTCGAGAGTTGGCTGCAGTGGACCCAAACTTGGTTGAATGAGATCGGCTAAACCCACGCCGCGGGCTATAATGCACAAAGAATAGAGAAATCGATGAGATAAAAGTTAAAAGACGAAGGTGAAAAATATGCATAAAACATTTACCGATTTCACGGGTATCAGGAAAATATATCGGCTGACCAATTGTTGTGAACAATGTATCGGTCATGAGCTGCATATAGTCTTCGTCAACCATCATGTTCATACTGTCATCCGAAATCATATTCGGACCTCCTCCGAAATTGTTGACTTGCAAGCTGTTCTCCCAACCACCGTCGCCCCAATCCATCGTGTCCATGGCTTCCTGCTTTGAAAGTAAATGATACTTAGATACGATAAGCTAATGAACTAATGTTTTTAGTTGCAGGGTAACGACGATATACGTACCAAGACTCCATCTCGGTTTGGCCAACCAAAAATTCGATTTCGATAAAACATGCGCCATTTTTTGTACTCTGCGGTGACTGCGGCTAATTTTCGCTTCCAGTATTTACCCTCTAATACTACAGCCTGCATCGTGGATTCAAAATAAAATTTTTATGAACATTCAGAAATTGTGTTTTTATCAATTTAATGAATCATATTTCTCACCTCGGGCTTGTCGTGCGTATTCACGTCGAGAGGTGAAGCAAACTGACAAGCTAGACTACTCTTCTTTATAATAACTGGAAATAAAAAGTTTAAGTCTACAATATTGAAATAAAAGTGTCTCTTCGATAGATGTTTTTATGGCTAAACTTTAATGCTCCAACCAGCTTCGAAGTTTTATAAATAATTTTTGCTTGCCGTAAGTCAATAAAAATAGTGACTTAGTTGATTAACTAGCAACTAAATCAATAGTAAATTAATAGAAAAATATTAATAGCATAGCAACTTCGAAGTCGCCGATCAGGTGCAATGTTAATTATTAACAATATATTCGCTGAAAAACGAGGTGCGTGTAAATCTCTTTTTATTTAATCAACAATTCAAAAAAAGCTTTTTTAAATTATATCAAAATAAACTCGTTCGATTTTCATATATCAACTCGATAAACAGTCATCTGAGGTAATAAATGCAAAATCTTATTCGAACAAAAATTAAACTGTTCCTAGGGTAATTATGAAGTTGTTAAAACACCGCTAAAAGTAATAAGCTGATAAGTAAATCCAGAGAAAAAAGCATGAAAAAATAGTTTTGAAAAACATAATTGACATTGGCAAAGTTCACACAGTTGATGGCTTGAGGGCAAATCTGCGCTAATGTTTACTCTCGTGACGCAATTCAAACGCACATCCGTCTGTAGTATACGTATCTATGCACGCGTACAATGTAGAATCGAGTTTTCATGCGCTAATTCAATGCACAAAGCAACTAGCAATGACCGAACAATAATAAAACAACGTGGTTCAGCCGAAGTATACATACACGCACATATTTGTATGCGATCGACGCGATGAAAATTTGAATAAAGACTCACACTGCATGTGCCAGCATCGCCAGATGCAGTTGTTCAGGCGAATTTTGTCTTTCCATCGCAGACGTATGCCTTTGAAGCGATTCCATTTCGGTGACGTCAACTTCTGTCTGAAACAAATTTAAATGTCCCACGACATTAATAAGCTACTCTCTTTGCTTCATTTATACGTCTATGAGTGATTTCTTTCAACCCACCCGAAAAAATTTTCGTACGCCTAATATGATTTACAATATGATTATTGTACATGTACTAATTGCATGAACTAATATAATACATATCGTTTGATACGTCAGAATTTCCTCAGAATTTTAATAGATATTTTTGGGGACTGTTTATCGCATTTTGAGTTCCGAAAAAGGCATTTTTTACGTTGATAATGAATATCTCTAAAATTTTTAACTTAGAATAGAGAGTCTAGAACAAAAAAGTACAAGAGAGTTTTCTTTATTGAATTCACTAATTCTGAAATTAAATAATCGTAATAAGTATGAATTTCGAGAAAATGTTAACAGTAGGCTTCGGAAAAGGGTGTTAGCGGTGCAAAAAATCTTAACAAAATTTTGAGACATTTCAACAATTTTTCGATCGGTTGAATTGACAGACATATTTATGGGATTTGCTAATAGTGTGTGGGAGAGTACATAATTTACGATTTCCACATGACTTAGCACCCCGCGAAATATTTTTTAATACATTTTGAGCTCTCTCGTAACAATATTTTGTATAGAAAGTAACTTCGAAATTTTGTTGAAACTATGAATTTCATAAAGTTCAGCAAATGTTCATTTCAACATTATATCATATACATTAGACATCATATTGATAATTAATTTTAATAAGTTCATACGAAGATATCGTTATGGTCAAGATAGTCTCTAAATAATTGAAAGAAAAATTATTCTTGATAAATAGAGTATATGCAGGTAAACAATTCCAAAGTTATACGTCTACTTTAAATAAAAACATACGACTCATCTCGACGTATATTTTTAAAAAACTTACATTGCAATTTTTTCAGTATTCGCATCAATATTTTCGTGAAAATAAAAATAGTTTCGTTATCTTAAATGTATGTATCTGCATGCAGAGCATAATCTCGATCGCAGTTCACGCGTTTTTTTAGCGAACGATAATCGCGTGGAATTTCTTGTCCTCGGTGCAATAAAATTTAAATGCGATTTTCATAATAAACGATGAGCAACTGGCATGAAATACAATGATTTTTTTCACTAGGACTGATAAAATATGCATTTTAATCAAACAGGAAGTGAGTACTGAGTCTACAACGGCTTATACGTGAACGAGCGCTAATCTCAATTATATTGCATTGATTATTAAGTGAATTACAGCATGCTTACTTTGCATCCAATATATTAATTATATTCTGTATTGAAAGGACTCTCAAACTTATTTACTAAAATCATTACGTAAATTTTTTCGGCTCTAGGATTCGTATATAAATCGCTCCTATAATTATAATGTATGGAAAAATACAATTACAAACATCATTTAAAATAGAATAGAATTAAGTTCCAAAAATAGATCGAAAACAACGAGTTGAGTAAACGTAAATTTAAAGTTGTTTACAAAACAAAAACGGTTATCTCCAAAACTTTTAATATCACATTTAATCTCAAAATTGTCTTACTTATATTTGAAAGTGACTGTCCCATGAAACTTAAAAAAAATCTTTTTTAGAATGAAATTTGAGACAAAATTAATTTTTTACAAAATAAATTAAAAGCTACAATTTTTTTATTAAAAAAATGATTAAAAATACGTTATTATTTCATTGATTTAGTTCTTCTATTAATGCTTGAGAAAAAAAACGTTGAAATGAGCTAATTTACAATAAATTCAACTGAAAAATAACAAAATCCCTTTTAGAAGTCATAGCAACCGAAATTGCTTTCGCTGCAAAACCACTTATTTTAGTTCAGTCAAATCAGTTTTGAAAGTGAAAAAATTTGCAACCACAGTTCGACACCGGGAAAAGTTAGTGTTAGATGTTAGAAATGAAGTAGTGTAAAATGCAACTATGCAACTGATGGGAATTTAAACAATTGGGCCCTTTGAAATTGCCCAAAATTCGTTTTTCGGCTGTAGTTTTTTAACCACGAACTTTACGAAAAAAAGTTTTAGATAAAAAATGTAGGTCTTGTTAAGACCTAAAATTTGGCGGATTCAAAGTTGAAATCGGGCCATTTGTTTATCCGATAGGTCAAAAAAACCTTGAAATATGACCGTTTTTTCAATTGTTTATAACTTTGCAATAAATAAAGCTAGGGTAACGAAACTTTAGGAATATGAAGCTCTTGTCACGACGAACAAAACGCATTTTTCATTTTTGCGCTAAGTGCATTATTGATCGAGTTATTCCATTTGTTTATTAAAAACACTCCCCCGCCCTTAAGCTGTGCCTGCAACTACAGGCATGATACGGACACGAGGGTGGGCTCAAATGAAAGGTAAAGACATTTACTTTTGTAAACAAATCGAACCATAACATTTTATTGTTATTTTATTGCATAAAATTGAACAAATAGAGAGCCATGCAAAAAAATGAAAAATGTTTAAAGAGTCAAATTTTCCGGAATACTTTTTAAAAGTTAAAAAAATTTTTAAAAACGGAACGGTTTTAAAAGTTATTCCGGGCAATTTCAAAGGACCCAATTATTTAAATTCCCATCAGTTGCATAGTTGCATTTTACACTACTTCATTTCTAACATCTAACACTATATTTTCCCGGTGTCAAACTGCGGTTGCGAATTTTTTCATTTTTAACATAGGGTCAGATTTAATTTGACTGGACTATTTATGCAAATCGTTTAGAACCCCTTATGAATAAACTTTCAACTTCCAAGTTAAGCTTGAAGATTAAATTTTTTATTGCGGTAAGTGTGATATATATACGAGCATGTAATATATATATGCGTTTAATATATAGCACGGTTAAGATTCATACGAATATATTGCACCAAATTTTTGCGTAATGTAAGATGCGAAATTCACGGTGTTCAAACGTGTAGAAAAAAAAGCCACAGCAAAAGTAGTAGCGGGTTAGCGATACTTTTTGTGTGCAATGACAGTCGATTGGCAAAATTCTCGATTCTTAAAACACTAAGCAAAAGACGTGCAAAAAAACCGCTCACTTATCACTAACTTGATTTAGATTTATGTATCGTGCTAAATTAGGCAGCGTATTTAGGTTGTGCACAAGTTCGTTTTTCGTGTCAATTGAAGGCAATGGAAGAGCGCGAGTTTGTCATCGCATTTATGGATTGCCGAGCGAGCATGGCTCCAGCACGTAAATGAAAGAAATATTTAGTAACGAACCTCAATATACAAGTTCCAGTTGTATAATAGCTTGCACTCGTTTATGAGCGGTCATAAATCGAATTTTTCTTTTTCATTGGCCGCGTGTAAATTAGATTATGCAATAGCCAGTACACACGGAATGTAAAGGCGCGCGCGCGTGCGTACACGCTTGCGCGTGTAATATATTTACATAGAAGGCAACATTGTTCAACAGCAGTATTTGCGAGAGCCTTTCCAAATGAGACGCGGAGTGGATATATATTTATTTCCTCCAAAGTAGAGCTGGAATAGGCAGCATGAAAAAGCACAGCGAGAGCTCAAGTTTTATAAAACGATAAGCCGTCGCTCGAACGAATACATGTGTATCGAGTGTGTGTATATGTACATACGCAAAGATTTCCAATGAAAAGAAAATTAAGATAGGCAATATCTGGCGTCGCTACGAGCAAGATAAGTACTTATGTGTGTGTCTGGCTATCAGATAAGAATGTTATTTGCTTTACACCTTCGATGCTAGTTGCGCACGCTCTCTTTCTCTCTTTCGTCTGGCTTCTCTCGTTCACTGTACTCCCAACTGCAAGTTTTCAACGAGCGAGCCTCTCCGTTTCTCGTCTCTCTCTCTCTCTCTCTCTCTCTCTCTCTCTCTCTCTCTCTCTCTCTCTCTCTCTCTCTCTCTCT
>CACVKI010146278.1:78777-135127 GCA_902732785.1 Trichogramma evanescens
TCTCTCTCTCTCTCTCTCTCTCTTTCTAAAGCCTTTTTCTAAGTGTCAGTATTGTATGTGCGTATGCATGTATTGACTGCAAGTGTATAATATATACTTGCACGCGCATGATACAGCAATTGCTAATCATTTTGATACGTACTCATGAATGTTGTTGAAATCGTTCGCTCGATATGAAAGCAATTACGCATGTACGCGTATGGTAAATTTCACTGGCATTGCCGGTTGTCATATAGTTTCATACATAGCTATACGATGCTGCTGCGTTTACTTATGGAGACAAGTTATTTTCCTTTTCATTATTCTTTTTCTTCATTTTTTTTTTCCATTTCGCAACGAAAATATTGAAGCATAAAAAGAATAAAAAGTTATGTCTCCATTGAGAAAAATATACACACAAAAAAAATTCATTTGCTACATCACCAAAAATGTGCGGGATGAAAATTTTTCCTGCTTTGTATACCGACTTTATTTTATATAATCACATACATTTTTAGTTCCCATGACACGCCGAACGAATTTTTCGTGTCACGTTATATTGATTTTTTTTAGATGTATTCATATGAAAGTGTCGCATCTATACCATGCTGATAAATTTTTTTATTAAATCAGCGTAAAATAACACGATTCGTTACATGTTTCTTAAAATTGATTTGCTAGCATAATATACACATGCACGTGATGTGTGTGTATATGTACGCGCTCGCATTCCGCAGAGTAACTTATCTCTTGTATTCATGATATAAAAATACAAGTTCAAGCGTCACTTTCGTTGTATGCGATATTTAGATACAATTCAAAAATCCAACCAAAGTCCTTTAATTTTTAATTTTTTCTGAGCGAGCGTTTGATCAACTAACTTTTTCTCGTTTTTAAGAAGACGATGCACTATATCGATGTTGCAAGCAAAGCGCGTTGCGAGATCGGTTCTTCAATCATCAGCTCATCGCGCTCAAACCTTTGGAAGGCCTCACTTTCATTAATTGATTTTTATCAAGCTGTGCAAAGACCGAGGGTTCATATGACACGAGATCAAAAAGCATCGTGTTTTTTTGTGTTTCAAATTCAATATTTTATTTGCGTTAATTGTTTTAACGGGAAAATTAAAACATTTCAGCTTTTTTTTTTAACGATTTCGATAATTTGTAAAATTAGCCAAAGTTAATTTACGACATCTATAGCACAACATATAATCTGGCAATGATCGTTACGCAGTAAGTAGTTGCTTTGCTTTTGGAATTTCGAGCGGTACAATTGATGCCTACACAGCTTCAGCGTAATCTCCACGAGCTACGTACGAAGTACAAAAAAAGAGGAAAATTGTCTCTCACCTATAAGCCAAAGACATGCACTGGAAAAGTTTGTTGAGCGACGTCTCGATCGTCACGGCATTGTTCTCACTGTCGACAGAAGCGACTCCGACAACCAGGTGACCGTCAATGAGGGACGAGCGCTGGGCCCCGTTGGTCGCGACGATCGCCAGCCGAGTCTCTGGTTGCTCCTCCGGCACCGGCACCGCCAGTTCGTCCTCGTCGTCCTGGGCCTCGGCCTCGAAATCCGAGACCATGAAGTGGCCCGAGTGGATGGTCTCCCGCGTGTCCCGGCCGTTTTTTTTGTCACCATCGCGCCTAGCGCTGCCGCGGGCCTGGTGCTGCGGCGTACTGCTCGTGCTTGACGGTGCAGAGCTCGACGCCATCAGGGCCAGATTCTGCTGTTGCAGCTGTTGAGACGTCAAAGATTCCGTTTTACGATACATTAGCTCCGTCTGCATCGTAATATCTTCTCACAGTTGCGTCTGAAAAGTTTTAAACATTTGACTTTTTATTTTTAAAAATATGTAGCTCGCGTATTGATTAAATATTTTATTAAATCTATTGTAAGATTATACAAGAAAACAATTATTAAAGTTTAAAGTTTGATCGTATTGGGAAGTAATGCGAGAGGTAGAGGGGGTAAACATGTCCTCTATAGTTAAGGAAAAAACACGTGAAGTATACCTATATATATACAAAGATGTCCTCTATAGTTGAGGAGCATTACTTCCCAATACCAAATTTCTAAGTTAGTGGCCGAGAAAAAGTCTAAATATGTTCAAATTTACAGAATGGAGTGTTGTTCGAGCACGAAAACGGGACTAAGCTTGGTGATAAAGCATTAGATGCGCTTGCGCACGACGAGCCTGAAACGGTGAGTAGCGTTTGAATAGCCTCTTCTATCAAATTTATTATCAGTTCAGTCATTATTTAATCTAAATTCCTGAAAAAGCAACTCGAGACAAGAGGCGATTCATTTAATCAGCCTCTCAATGCATTATTAAGGTTCTTATAATTTATACCGAGCTAACGATCGCTTCGAGAGAGGTTTCGTGAGATTAAAGCGTGAAAAAGTGAAGAGAAACGAGGGGTTAGATGTCTAGCGCGCAGCAAGCATCTTGATATAATAAGAAGAAAACGAGTCGTTGAGTGCAATTGTCGCAGTTATAATAAAGACGCGCGCGTTTCGATTAAGACAAGACATAAAGGCTGTGCAAACTGCAAAAGAACGAGGCTGTTTTTCAACCTCATTTAGGGGCATATCAACTATAAAACTATGTTTTTTTTCTCGATCCTTATTGCGATTAAAAAGCTAAGAATGCATTGATAAATTTTTCTCAGCGAATCTCCTCAATGCATTTTAGAATTTGTATAGAAGGGCCCGGTTAACTAGGAAAGAAAATCACTGGCTTCATTGTTGAGTTGCATAATATTTAAAAATGCTTATTTAGAAAAGAAAAAATAATTATTTTGAAATTTGATTAATGCGATATTAAGGCGATAATTAAGGCGATCGAGTAATCGACTATCTAATGGATGAATAATTGTTGATATCTGTCTGCCTTATCATTTGGAATTATCTCCGAGCACTGGGTTCAAAGTCGGGTTCCACCGAACCAGATCTCCTGCGCGCCTGTATAAATTTCTCGTGCAATTAAGAACTCTTTATTTCGAATGCACGCATATAATGCAGCGGTGCTCATCGCTGGGCTCGGGTCTCATTACCGACTGTGCCTTAATACAGTTTATGCAACTTGCATTATTTATAAAGAGAGAAATTTAGTGAGCTAGACATTCTGTAAAGAGCCTGCATGAAAGAAGTTGGTCGCGCGCTAGTCCAGCTCGACTATTTCAAGCGCTATCTATAAAAGTGCAACGTTTCTAGGAATCATCATTGGTTTTTAATGACATTTGACAGGGGCCTCGAAAGCTGGTAATGTTTGTAGGCCAGAGAAAAAACCTTTTACGACTCGCGGGTTATTTGATGTCGCAGTTGGTGCTCCTCTCAAGAGCACGCAATTTTGGCCCGCACTTTTCTGTATACTATCGTGCGGGGGCTTGATCAGCAGGTTTATTCTTGGACCGTCTGTGACGAATCGTTTATTATCGACTCATTTTCGGCTCGATGATTCAGTTATTGAAATTTCTCTCATCTCATTAAAATCCCACTATCGACAAGAATTTAATGATTGTAACCGTAGTGAAAGTTACATTAGAAATTTAATCATTTTTCACAAAAAAGTATTTTGGAATAAATTCGCGCAACAATTTATCGGGTGATTCAAGAAAAATGGGCAGAAGTAATGTTTGTTTCTTATTGTTCGATCGAAGATGAAAATCATTCAATTTTATAATTTAAGCATCACGAGGGACGGTGAAAGGTCTTATGAATCAAAAAATCAACTGTTAAAATTTAATTAAGACGACTGGAATTCAAACAATACATCCGCGAGGTTATGTTAATCTAAAAAAAAACATAAACAAAGCGTTGACAAGGAATTCCTCGCACTTACTTCACGCGCATGTAGACAGAAAAAACACGGAGTGACCAAGGATAAAGACTGTTCGAACTTTTGAGAAAAATGAAGTAAATATGCAAGCAGAAAACTCGATTTCGAACAATCGAGATCGTTATCTTTTCAGAAAATTCTCACGTTACGCACGACGAAATTTCTCATGCCATACAACACATTCTCGGGGTTCTACTCTTCGCAAATCGTTTATGAGTACAGTTTTCATTTCTTTCAGTTTTCACGCAAAACATCGGATTCATTTTTTATTTTAAATCGTGGGTACATTATCGAATGCGCGAATATAACTACGAATTGCTTTACATCAAGCACTAGAAACGCACGTATTAATTCGATCGTGGCTTTCTCTCTTTTATTAGCATGATGAGTATATGTAGCGGTAGCAATGTTTCTGTACGCTTCGAGTGTATTGTGCCATGTACATTATATATCTCACATACACATACACACACGAGTTATGCGTCTACAAGTTTTGCATGAAATATATATGCATTAAATGCTACACGAGAGGCTGTACACTAAGCGGATAACAGCAAACTCTCGTTTTCCATGAGCGAACTTATTTCTCTACGTTCGTCTCGCTTGCATGGTATACGACGAAATTCGATAAGCAACTTTGGCCCGTCTCTCAGTCGCGCGCCGATAAACTGAACAAACTATACGCGATCGAAAATTCCGTATGGACTTGGAGCACTTTATCGTGGAGGCTATTTCACAATTTCGTGTACACATATATACCTATGATAATATTGTAATGTAACTGATGAATAGCACATAATAAGTAACGTGGTCACAATCTCTAGCAGACGTAGGTTTACAGTATGCGTTATATACATATTGTCGCATAATTTGTTGGCTGCACGATCAGCTTCTAACAAAGCGTCAGCACCCGAATAGAGAGAAAAGGAGAAGAAGAAGAAGAAAAGAAAAGAAAGAGCAGTGCATGCTATATAGGCATTGGCCTCTCAACTCACCAAAAGCGTATTTGATCGCATCAAAATTAACTATCGGATTCGTTTATTAGTCTCCTGTATGTTGGCACTTGGTGTGGCGTGCACATATACACGAACAAATATTCACGACAGAACAACACACAGCAACTTGCGATCACATTAAACTCGCTACGACAACGACGACGTCGACATGTCGATAACAATCTCTGTAGCGAGAAACAAACACACTAATAACAAAAACACTCGTGCGCGCGATGCACTGTGCGGAATGGCAGCACAGCAGTAGTAGACTTATAGCAGCAGCACTGCGACAAGCTCCGAAGTTGAGTTTTTGTTATTTTTTTTATTTTTAGGTTATTTGCACGATAGAGTCGAAGCCATGCGCGCACTGCCACTCGACGATTCGAGAGAAACTCGCGCGACATTCGCTGTACACACTAGATTTAGCAAAACAGCAGTAGTCTGCCGCAATCGAGCAGCAGCCCGCTGAATCGTCAAAGCGGGCGGACGACGAGTCAGTTAGGCAGGCCGCGCTCGCGAGTCGCAGCAGCGAAGCGAGTGGAGCGAGCCAAGTAGATCGAGCAGCGCTCCGAATGTTGGAGGGAGCGAGACAGACGATAAATATATATACATACATATATTATACGCAAACACAGTATCGTACTGATACAGGCGCGCTGCCGAGTGGAGTTGGACGTCGTCGCGCGCGCGGCGCGAAAGAGACGGCGCAACTTAACGACGGTCGTCAGGCCGCGTCACAGGTCGCAAGTGCCTACTGCCTCTACAGTCGGTTCGTTTCGCCAACATATAAGCTCTCCGTATCATTTCTCTATGTATAAATGCGACGAGCGACGATCGAGAGCAGCACACGATTCGCATTGCTTGCTCATGACATGCCTGCGCACGAGTTTTAGTTTTCAAACGCTCGGGAGCAGCTTATTAAATAGAGCGCCTCGGCGCAAAAAGTCAACTGCCACTCAAAAGTCGCAACTCGCAGTGCGTGTGCAGCTATTTGAGCGTCAGCCTGACCAATTCGACACAGCATGAGACTTTCAATCTATGCGCGACGAGTGGCACTTGATCGCCATTAGAATTGGTTTGACCCGCAGCAGCGATGATGATCGTTTGCCGATGCCGCTCGTTCGCATCGGCGTGCACGTTGCACCACTTGCACCGCGGCTATTATTTTTATCTTGGATGCTCCTTAGCAGTTTGCAATGGCCAATCCAATCGTTACTTACGCGCAGTCCGTACAGAACCAATCAGCTGCGCACTTGCACAAGTGCATACATGCCGAGAATTCGTAATTCATGAAGTAGCACCACTACGTACGCTGCATCAGCGCAACCAATTACATCATTGGCTCTCGAGTTCTTAGTATACTAATATATTACAGCTGTATAATTCATGCTGCCGTATACCGAACCGACTGTAAACAAGTGACTGCTCGAGAAATAAAACTTTTGCGCTTACATTTTGCGCTGTCATTAAGATATTTGAACAGCATGAAAAGAAACTTGAATTGATTATCTAACATGCAGTTGCATAATTCTTGTAAATATCGTACGCGTTCTCTTCCAAATAAAATTTGCTTCATTTTCGCCCGAATAAATTACAAATCTACAATTCGCGTCAGTAAAAGTAATTGCGCGTGATTTTTAAGGCAATAGGCAGAATGGTGCGGGGATATGATACTTGTTTTGATAAGAATACGATATTAAAAAATTGGCGACTTGGCGCGCAGAGAACTTGCTAATCGATTGTCGTTGCAGTAAATATACTTCCTACCAACAATGCAGCCGACGCAAAAAGCTCTGTTAGTTAGTAGGCTTGCAAGTCGCCAGAGGACATCACCACTGCACCCATCGCGCTTTTTTGTTAATTGCCCATATGTCAAATGTCCAATGCCCACTGTAAAATTCAATGATTGATCAATAAGTTGCATTAAATACTTTAATATTTAGGTGCTTTATCACAAATCTTTAATTTAAAATCGATTTATACATTATTTATTATTGCACAATATACTTGTAACTTATTTCCTACATTAATATCAACAGAAAGTGATGTCTAGATAAAAATGTACTTATGTCAATTTGATACACATAAAAATAAATATTTTCAATAATACTATTAAATCCAAAACTCCTTTGAAAAAAATTATTTACAATCCAGGCATTATATAAGCTATATTTTCTAATGTTTTTGTAAAAGAGAGACTATTTTCATGTCGAGTCGCAGGGACTTGCTGAGTTAAACATACTAAACTACCTAAAGCACATAATAAAGAATCTAGCAAAACTGAAAGACTGCCTGATACAGTTATTTGGCCATTATGTTCTTTTAATCTTTCTCCTATCACAGTTAAGCTTTCCCCTAATAACTTTAAATATGCTGCAACATCAATTGGTTCAAGTTCAATTGCTCTGAAAATTTTCACATCTCTCATAGGATCTTTGATTACATCTCTAGATTTAATAATATCATTGATTGGTATTTTTTTTAATGGAGAAATCTGAGTATGTTCATTTTTTCTTTTTGAAGAATTTGATAGGGGTGACTTTACAGGAGCTGAAAATACACAAGAAAAATATTTAATAGTTGACAAAGTATATGCTTTTTTTTATTCATTATATTCTTACTTGTTTTGGAAATAAATTTTTTTGTTGGTAGGATTTGATTTTTTTCTGACAGGCGCTTTGCTCGATTGCTCCAATTATATTTTTCACTATTAGGTACAGTAGCCCAAAGTTCTCCAAGACGTTTAGAAATTGCAGTGAAATCTTTAATGACAAAGAAAGTTGTTTAATTTGTTTGGCATAAATTAATGAGTGAATTAGAATGCAATGAAAAAATTTAGATTCTTACCCATACTAGGATATTCTTGTAATAATTTTTGCCTTGTTTCTTTTGACCATAACATGTAAGCAGTATATCTAGTTTTCTAAAATTAATTTTGAGAAGTTATAAGTAAATTAAAAAAAAATATATATATATATTAATAGTAATCTTTAAATAAATAGATTACTTGTTTAGGCGGTGACACTGGTTTGCTTTTAATTTTAGTGATAGTTTTAATAGGCGCAGGAGTCTTCACAAGTTTTTTAGGTGGTTGCGTCTTTTTAGGAACGCTTACAATAGCATCAATATCTAAATCTAAAGAATCTATTTTGATGTTACTGCTAACAGATTTTTTGGATTGTATACTTTTATCATTTTCATCTTCAGATCCTGACAAAGTTGATTGCGATTGAGTTTCATAATCCGAGCTTGATTCAATTTTCTTTTTTTTTTGTGCTGATGGAGAAATTTGAGGACTTCCATTTGGAGAAGCTATTGTTAATTTGTAAGATGGTGGTTGATGAATTTCAGCCACATGAATAGTTTGAGTTACTTCAGGAGTGTCAGGGCGAGCTTTAGTTTGTGGATCAATTTTTTTTTTTCTGGATTGATCAGTTTGAGATCGTGGCCTCTTAACTTTTGTTTCAATTATATTACTTGAAGATTCAAAGTCCATAAGCTTAGATGATTTTTTACATACCCTGCCACTTCGGGAGACACCAGTAACTTCCAATTCTGTAATTTGAAAAACAAGGTTTTCTCTTTGCAACATGAAATATAACAAAACTATGCAAAATTAATTCATTATTTAATAATTTATGCTAGACCAGCGGAATTTATTCATTAAATATAGTTAAAAATATTTTATATTGTTATTTAGCAATATCTACTCTTATTAGATTAATTATCATATTGAATTTACCATTTCCTTCGCGTTTAGGTGTTATATAAACTTCCATTTTATCGTAAATGATCGTAGTTGTCGGTGTAAATAACTATGATTATTATTACTTTTCTACAAAAATCGAGTTGTAAAATTAAAACGCAGTAATTTGAACTGCGTAGGTTAGTCAAGAATTATAAACATTTTTATTTCAAAGTGCAAACATTTTACTAGTTTTCAAAGACTTTTGTAACATTGAGTAATTATCGATAACTAGAAAAAATCAATCAATCAATCATATGCATATAAAAACTTAATTAAAAGTACAGGCGAATTATAACCGGCGCGCTGCGCTCAAAGTTGAGCTTCCGAATACATAATATGGCGGAAAAAATTGAATTTTTCAATCGTGCACAATGTAATATTTAGTTTGCGGCATCGACATATCGGGTAACTGTTTAACATAAGTCACTGTTAACAAACTCTAAATGTAATCAAATTCTTATGTTGACAAAATTGTGCTATCGACGCCAAGTTACTAATCTCACCCGTGATACGAGGCGGGAAACCAAGACGCGCAAAATTTTTGCATAGGCATAAAAGGCATGAATAGCGCCGCCCTTGCGGATACTGATAAAATTAAATTGAGAGCCGATATTTAATTGCAAATATAGTAAATAAATCGTACATTTTCAATAAAATTCCATGGAAAATTATGAAGTGAAAAAGGTACTTTTATGCATATCAATACAAAAAATTCCACTCAATAAATTTAAAAAATAGTCATTCATACCGCAAGTATTACCTTGATAATCTTTTTCATATTACTAAAAAATGTTATTAGAGAGTTGATTTAAGAAAACATTAAATAAATATCTGCAATTGTTTAGTAAAAATATAGTCTTATTGAAGTTATTTACATAATCTTGATTGTAAAATTTGATGATTATCCAATCATTTATATTATGAACTAGTCATTGCAGGAAACTTGTTGGCTAATCTTTCAGCTTTTCTAGCAAAGTATCGTTGACAGGCAGCTTCAAAAGCGGGTCCTACACATCTTTTTTTCCAAATATCAATCTTTATCTTTTTTTCTATTATTTTAGGCTTCTCAACAATTATTTCTGGATTGTCTTTCAATTTGTTTGAAATAGTTTCTGATTTTTCATTTTCTTTATTTTTGGAGCTATCTTTTGGTTTTTCTTCACTTTGTTTAGAATCACTTTCAGTTTGTTTATCTTCATTTGCATTTGATATGCTATCATCGTTTAGTTTTGGTTTTTTATTGTGAATTTCTGAACTATCAGTTTCATTTGATTCATTTACTGCTTTTGTATTGTCAGTTTCATTGTCATCTTCTGATTCTGATTTTGATGCTCCTCTCTTTCTATATTGTCTTTTTTGTTTCAACTGTAAAGTAGTCGATTTTTTAACATTTACTTTGCTATTTTTATCATTATAATCACTATCATCCTCAGAATTTGAATCAGAAGGTATTGGATCATCTTTGTCAATGTCAAATTGAAGTTTTGTTTTGTTTAGCTGTTTTTTGCTATCTTCCTTAATTTTTGGAAGAATTCCCAAATCTGCTTCATTTCTAACTACAGTTTGTCTATATAAATGTCTATAAAATCCTGTCATATCTTTTTGTTTACTTACATCAGCTATAGCTTCTAACTTGTCTTTGTAGTCCAAATCTTCTTGAAATTTTTTGCTTTCTTCTAATTTAGCTTTGTAACTAGATGTTACAAATCTTTCTTTATCTGGGAACATATTATCTTCTGCTTCAATTTCTTTTTGAATTATCCTATCTTTTCTCAGCTCCTGTTCTTTTTTTCTCAGTTCTGCACTTTTAAGTAAGTTTTGTATATACTTAGGTTTGTTGTCAACTTTATAATGTGCTTTTTCTTCTTCTTTTGCTTTTTCTATTTCATCATAAACTTCATCATATTGAAAAATTGTTGGATCAACTTGTAAAGCCTTTTGTAACTGTATATGATGTTTAGTCTTTATCTTATTTTTTTCATTTTCACCTCTTAGTGCTTTTTTAACCGATTGAGATCCATCTTCTGCGTCTGAATCATCATCATTGCCAAAAACATTTCCTACTTTGGGAGCTGATAAAGCAGCTTTTGCTTTAGGCAAAATTAAACCATATCTGAAAAATTAAAATTAATTTAAATAACAGCTGGAAAATGATTATTTTCAATAAAAAAGATGGAATTTACTTTTATTAATGCATTGAAAGTTTCTAGGTTATAGTAAATTTTCAAATTTTTAGAAATCAAAATGAGTTACACTCTGATGTAAACTTTTTAAATTTATATATATATATATATAAAGGTCATAATTTAAGGTGAAAAATTGTAAGTACAGCTTTACTTACTTTTTACCAGCCATGTTGATAATTTTTTTGTTTATTTATTGCTACGCCTAATGCTGTCAGTGTCAGCAAGAAAAAGTATCGACAGTAAACATTAAGCAGACGAAGCCGTAGCTAAAAATGGGCAAGGTGTATAAACAGTAAACACGTATTATAATGAAGCCTGCATTGGTAATTGATATGCGCATATCTGTCTGATTTTTGGGAGCACAGTGCGCAACAATTGTACCAACTTTAAGATTAAAAATTATTATCCGAATGCATCGCTACTGGCGTTGAGCGTAGTGCGGCTATAGCGTCATCTCCACTTTTCAAGGTTGGCGATATGTCAGATGGATTAGGCAAATAGAACGCTCGCAGGTATTGGAAAGTATACGATACCGCAGCGCCTCTATGAATTCAATGTTAATTTTCATAAGAACTAGAGAATAGCTGATTTTACCCTATCCCTCTAGTTCTTATGGGTCACTACTCACTCACTTACATTAAATACTGAGAGGCGCTGCGGTATCGTATACTTCCCAATAGTCTCGGCTGTTTGGGACTTGCCCTTAATTTTGAGTTTTATTGCTCATATTACAGGTGCACATTATTTTATTCAATAACAAAATTTATCAAAAAAAAAGTTAGTTTTTTAAATTTGCATATGTCAAGCAACATTTTTTATCAACTATTTTCCAAAACTGTTACCGATAACAGAGCTAAATTAAACGTGCAACATAAATATTTTTTTTATTATTATGCTGCACCCCTTAATTAATACTTCTTGATTTAAAACATTTATTTTTAAAAATTATTAGCTATTCTCAATGAGAAAATCGGAAAATGTTTATTACAAATCCGTGCAAATGACTAAATCAAAATTCTCCTAAAAATCAACATTTGCCAAGTAGTGTTGTATATTGAGTAAATACCAACGAATAAAACAAATTCTTAAGACTGTTATACATTATTTTAATTTTCATTAAATAAGTTTCAATAGGAATTGAAATAAAAATAGATTTTCTAATCTACAACTTTTATATCATTTTTAATTTTATAAATTTATTCTCAAGATTATTAGAATTTCGTTTAATGTAGAAACATGGTAAACCTGCTATAGTTATCGGACACTTTAAACTTTGAGTTAAAATAATAAGATACAAATTTTTTTCATGATACCTCAGCCGAAAGCAACCTTTTCGTCCCTGCGGTAAAAACGAAAAAGTTAATTTCTGCCGGGGAACTCATGAAAAATAGTATACGCACATACGAAGCGAAAAAAAGCCTCAGTTATCGGACACCATGAGAATAGTGTCCATTTCCATTCTTGCCGTATAAACATGGCTCCCCAAGTCATCTTACCATTCGAAAACTTTGGTGAAACATTCTAGGGATATTTCCCACTGTTCTAGGACTCTATCTACGACATTTTCTAATGTTATAAACACAGCTACGTTAATAACATGTCAAATGTTGCAAAAATGATTGATACACATTACATTTTGAAAAGTATCAAAATTACCAATTAATAGTATCCGACGAAACAAGAGTTTCGACCCGTTTATATCAAAAACCACTCTGCAATAGTAATATAGCCGCTTACTCGCTATAGTCTATTAAAGCTTATCTGGCGATACCTTAACACTTGCTGACTAGCTAAACCTCAAAAATGGCGCTACAAATTTTTTATTGTAATTAACATAATACATTATTTAGTTTTTATATTTACATTTTCATTACATGCAAAATTCCAATTGATTTTGAAGTTTGTTTTAAGGGTGTCCGAAAACTAAACTTTTCGGTTTTTTTTTTATAGAAATTGCTCTTAAAATAATAATTAAAATCAATTTTCAACAAAATGAATATATGCATTAGAAAAGCAGAATATTTGCTAAACCATTTTGTTTTACAAAATTTTTACATTTGCTGAGTAAACTTCCCTAATCGATAATTATAATAGGAACTTTTTTTAAGTGTCTGAAAACTAACAGGTTTACCCTAGTACTTTATATAACGAGTGTGGATATGCTTTTTCTGCAAAACGAGCGGTCAGCACGAGCCAAAGACGAGTCACGACACACTCCTCGCCCGTTGCTTACATTAATTATTATAACACTAGAGTCTAAAAGTAGTGGCGAAATTGCGATTTTTAAATTAGAGTCCTATAAAGGAAGTTGAAAATATTGTTGTAAAAGTACTCATATTTGACTTGCAACCGAAATAATCTTCAGTCATCAACCATTCAATTTGACTTGATTTGATTTTTATTAATTCCCGGAATTAATCTTACTTACGTTTCTTTAGCTACCCTCAAACAAAAAACTTCACAGTACGAACATCCTTGGTTGGTAAAATCGGGAACAAATTAGACATTTGTTAATAACACTAATTCTGATAATAATACATATAACATCCAACAGCCGCTTGAGTGAATGTTTTAATTGCAACACGTTTTATGTTTATTTGAGTGTAAATAATAAATTATTACAATATTTTTTCAGCTTTTTGGGTGTGTACTGTACACAATTCTTATGACGCTTTTAGATACACCGTGAAAATCGTGAATACTATATATGTAAAATTAATTTTATCGTTGATCTTTCAATGTTGATACTAATATACAATTTAACTTGCAGCTCATTTTAAATTATAGTTTAAGAAACGATTATTCCAGCATAGAACTTTTATTTTTCAAAAACCATATTATGCGCTAATTATTGAAAAATGATCAAAAATTGTATAATTTAAGGGATCTGCTTATTATTCGTTGTTGTTAAGGGAGTTAGTCCATTAATAAATATAATAATAATAAGTGATTTTCAATTTTTAATTTTGTGAGATACAAAAAGTATTATTTATTTCATTTAAAATTTGTTAAAAAGATAAATTAAGTAATAAATGATGTTTTCTATTATTACAAAAGTACAACGATTTTCCCTTGTTATCTAGTATAGGACGTACACAACAAAATTTGAAAATGTATTTTCCTAGAGCTTACGCAATACATTGGTATAAAATGTGTCCCGCAACTTGCTTATCGATATTATTAGTGAACAATAACACGTTTGTTGGTATAAAGAAGTTGAGTGATTTGTGGTTTGGAAACGCTTGCTTCTCGTTCATAAAGAAGTAATTCAGGTGTCAATTTTTTTGACTTGGTCTGCTGGATTGTTAAAAGAAGGTGCAAAATTATTTTAAGATATTCATTATATGATAAATTTAAGTGCTGATATAAAATAAATATCACAAATCGAACTATATTATTAATACATACAGTAAATTTGTTTGTTCCAAAAACAAGGCGTTATTTGGACACGTGTCTTTCGCATATGCTCGAACGAGAAGTGAGAAACATTGAGTAACTAAAACGCAGAGTTGACAATGTTATTATATTCGAAAAAGCAACAAATTGATAATATGGTACTGTCAGAATAAAATACGCATGTCAAGTCAATATTGACGCAGATTTTCATCTCTAATTTGATTCCTGTATCATTGTAGGAGTATAATATAACGTTTTATTAGGTTTATACGTCTCTCGGATTGTCATGTCGAAAAAGATGCATTAATAAGTATTCCATCGTCGTTTGTATGTACAGTGTCATATGGCAAAAAAATAAAAAATACAGAGTCAACAGAACTTCATGCGATACGTGATTGTAACAGTTAATGCCAGGAAAGACATGCGATGTTAAGATAAACGCTTTCTTCGATTTTTTTTCTCGAAGCGAACGAACGTCAATTAACTGACACGACAGAGTATAATCTTCGCCATAATCTATTTCAGTATAAATTCTTGCTTTTTCACATGTATCTACAATTTGGAGTCACCATTATATGAATTTGTGACATATTTTATGTGTACAAAACCCAGAGCAATCAAACTAATATTCAATTTCTTAGAACTATTCTATATAATATTTCAAATAATAAAAATTTAATCATTTTTAAAAGTTTTACTCACTTTTATAATAAACAAAATTGATTCTGGTTTGATTTTTTGACCACAGAAATGACCCGAGTTTAGTTGTATTTATTTTTATTTAGAATTATATATTTTCAAGACTGATGAAAATAGAAAAAATATTAAAATTTCAAAAAATAAATTCAACTTTTTCGATTGCAACATCGCAGTTGGTGCTCGTCAGATAATAATAAAAAATGGACCGCTATATTCCAAACTTGGTTATTTTATGAAAATGAAAAAATAGAGAAAAGTTTTACTTTTTAAAAATGGTCAGGTTCTCAAGAGATTTAATGAAACGGAGAGATTTACTCGAGGAAATATCAGAAAACGATGAATGATCATATGAGCTCAATAGACTGCAGATGAAACGAACGGAAGTATAAATAAAAATTGTCTGGAAGCAGCGTAAAGTTGGCAGCTCTATTGTTACCGACCACCACACACGTTTATACAATTTGAGTTCGATAATACAATGAAAAAAGAAAACGCGATCTGTTAATGAGGCCTGGGCTATACATAATCGGTGGCGCTCGCACACCTGTTTCGTATATTACAAGTACGCCGCGACATCAGCGTCGTTGCGCGCTCTTGAGTGCCAAAAGTGGGAGATATCTCTCAAGAGTGCAAGAGGCAGCAGCAGCTGGGACTGTGCTCTTTTATACGAATTTGTTATTATCTTTGTGATAATCATTACTGCGGCAAGTGATCGAGAGAGCCTGGAACATTTGATTAGTGGGACTTGGACCGCTGCTCAAGGCAGTGCACACGCACAAGGCGAGCGCGCGAGTGGATTGTTCAGTGTACAAAGTATAACAGTGTTGTTCTTATATCGGCGTCACGCTTGATCAACGAGCTTATCTGCGCGGAGCCTGCAAATCGCCTTGTTTCGGAGATCGAGAATGAGGTTGTGCTTGGAGTCGACTCATTTTTGTGCTACTCTCATCCTTATTTTGGGACTTGTCGGGCTATCATGGCAGTGAGTGTTTTTGATCATATCGACGATAATTACCCTTTCCATTGGCGCGAGCTTGTAAGACTGTGAAAAATCGGTATGCTTGGCCACGACTCTGATCGAGTGATCACGGATTGTCATCGAAGCGACGCTGTTCCGGGGTCATGCTTTGAAAATGTCCGCGCGCCATGCTAACTGGTCATAGTTGATCGAGCATCGTTTCAGATATAAATGAAATTTGCAATCAATTTTAATTTGTTCTACGAAATCGCACGAATAAAAAATTTCTTACCGGATCGTAAAACTTCAAGCCTTCCTCAATTTCGCGTATTTCTCTACCGCAGACTAATAATTTGTACACGTTTTACTGTACGATAGTCTTCTAGCCTGAAACCAAGTTAAATTGGGTAGTTAAAAAAACGATTTTATTACTAATAATAATATATTTTATTTAAATAGTTTACTAAAAAAAAAAAACATCGATTGGTGGATTCAAAAATATAATTTTATATTATTTTTAATAAAGCAATAATGGAAAAGTTTATAGTATTTAAGTGGCATTCTGTTATTAATTGAAATTAAATTGAAACCGAAATGTAGTCTTGAAAGCTCAAGAGTGAAAAGGTATTTTCTATTGTAGAGTACGAAAAAATTCTAATTTCATGCATGTCTTGGCAATAAAATTGAGCTTTTCAATTGAAAATGTCAATTGTTAAGTAGTATAATCCTGATAAATTTTCAGCACACCCAACGTAACGTTTAGGAGATAACACTTCGCTAACTCTACTTCAAACTAAGATATGACTCTTTTACATAATTTTAAAATACATATTGTTAATTTTGCTCATTTTAGTACATTTTTTAATTGTCTCGTTAAATGTTGTGCAAAAATGAATAAATTAGTGAGCTCAATTTTTATTGAAATTATACTTGAGCTGTAGTTGGGAAAAATACGATAACAAACGTGGTTCTTAGTAAATCAAAAAGTAATATTTTCTGCAAGGGTTAAGACTCATTATTTAAGTACAAAAGTTGTATTCAATAAAAAAAATAAAATAAAAATGAGTGTTTCCGGTCGTTAAGTTTTTTAAATCTTTAGATTTAAAATAAAGCCATCAGATTTTTGGCTCTTTAAAGATTTTTTTTCTTTTTCTTACAAAGAATTTTTAATTGTAAGATTGATTATATGCAGTAGTTAAAATGTTCATGATATATAAAAAATAAATTTCAAGAGTATCAAAAAACGAGCTTAATTTCAAAGAGTTGACGTCTTTCGAGTATTAATGATTACCACGTATAATTTTTATGAAAAAAATCACTTTGAACTATGGGTTTATATAATATAATTTAAAAAGTAGTCAAGAATATTATTTGGAATATAAAGCAAATTCTTTGAAACAGACACAGATTTTGAACTCTAATTTCATTTTTATTATTGTGATTGCTAAAAACTAAATTAAGATTGATTGAAATCGAGGATTATTTATACAGAAAATCGATAAATTATTGATGAAAGTCCGAAAAAATTTAAAGATGTGCGACAATACATTGATACTTATCTCCTGACTTCCAAAATAAACACATTCAAGCTTATCGAAATTAATCTAAAATGATGTAAATGATTACGTCATGGCAATACAAGTCATTGAAGTTGAAGAAGAAGATTCACGTTGAACTATTTAAAAATGAAAAAGTAAACATGAAAATGAAGCAGGTGTGTGCCGATGAGCTCGTTAATTTTTGCACGAACAATTAGGTTGTGAGTTTAGGAAACTCGCATTAATATCGATGCTCACGATAAATTGGGCTCTACAGAGCTTTTCCCCGTCAAGTTGCGAATAAAACCCTATGCTACCTCAATACGAATTGTCACAGCATCATTTAATACTAGTGAGATCAATGAATTATAAACAAGGAATTACAGTTAATTTTTCAGGGTCATAATACATGCCAATCGAAGAATTTTCTTGATATTAAACTGTACATTACACTGGTATCTTTAATATGTGTCTTACAGTCGAAATAAGAATTTTCGAGAATCAGATGTGAACTCAAGCAATCTGATTTGACAGTAAATTCAATTACTTTACGCACTCGTGAATATTAACGTGAAATATATGGGTTTAGATTACATAAGAGCAAATATACTTTTCTTTCCCCGCGCGAATTTTGATTCACTTGTTTTTTTTTAAACCGCACTCTATGACAGTTGCTCTAATAAGATTGCAATTTTATTTTCCGTATTGGAGAATTCAATCCAGAAATTTTTTCAATTGAAAATCAAGAATTATTGTATTTATTTTTTATTGCATAAATAACAGGACGGAATATTGCCGAAACCTCAGTGCGATAGAGTCAATGACGCAAACGGAGCTGATACAAGAGCTTACAAACGAGTGCCGTTACGATAAAATGATCCGGCCGCCAGGCGAGATCAACGTGAACGACCCAGTCAAGGTCTGGGCTAGGGCCTACATCTACACAATCAAATCGAACATGGCCAAGACTTTGGTACTTATTTATTATTTATTATTTATGAGAAAAAACTTGGCCGTGAATTATCAAGGCAAACTTGGTCTTATTGTTACATAATTCAATGATGCACACAGCAATTTGCCGTACAACTGATGCTGCAGTTTCGCTATGTGGACACGCGCTTAAGGTACAAAGATATCGCGCCGAATCGGGATAAAATCATCGGTGGCAAGAAGATACACGATTGGATCTGGACGCCTTCGGTTTACGTGGCCAACGAGCACAATTCGGTTACCATGGGTGAGAGCGTGAAAGATCTGCTTTTGTCAATCGATTCCTCTGGTATGGTCGTCTTGAACACTAGGTTAGCCAATTTATAAAGAAAAATTTCACTTTAGATTAACAAAACTTTATGTAGATTGTCTTGTACATTAACTCCCAAAATTACTTAATTGTTGCTACAGGCTTGAAGCTAATTTGAACTGCGCCCTTCATTTGGAAAAATTTCCTTTTGACGTACAAGAATGTCCTCTTGTCTTCGAAAGCTGTGAGTAAATATCATATATTACCTTTATATATTTATATGAATGTTAATGTGCATTAAGGATTAACAAGATAAATGCACCATCTATATCAGGGACTTATAATCTCAAAGACATGGTTTTGGAGTGGGATGAAGCACCGATTATATTGGCCGATGAGCTTCATTTGACCGAGTACAAGCTCATGGGTCAGTGGGTAAATACTACCAATGTTACCTACACATCAGCCGAGCAGCACTATGGACATTTCGGTAAGGTCAGAAACATCATTCATTCATTGTAATATTATTAAAAACTTGAAATTATATCGAAATGACTGGAATCATTTGCATCCAAATCATGCGACTAGTTTTACCGTACGACTTATTGCTTGTGAAAACAATATTGATTGAATAAATAAGAATTCCTCATATGATACTCATTCATTATGTTATTTTTTAATTTTCAGCTGGAAACTTTAGCTCTATTAAGATAACGTTCAAACTTGCTCGAGAAATGGGATTTTTCATCATGGACTATTACATACCGTCGATACTGATCGTGGTGTTATCATGGGTTTCTTTTTGGCTTCACATGGACGCCAGTCCTCCAAGGATCGTCTTAGGTACATACCATGAGTTCATAAATGAAGAGAAAATAAGATTTAAGACAAAACGTGCATTGAAAAAGCTCAAATCACCCTGTCACAATGGTTCCAAATATCATTTCATTTTTTATTCACGAATCGTCACGTGTTTGTTTGATATTACGCAGCGACGAACTCATTGTGGAGACGTATCTTACGCGAGAATAAAGCAACTTCTCCGTATTAGTCACTTTAATATTCGCTGCTATCGCTTAAATCAAAACTGACGTATTCGACGCCGGTTGGTTAGCCTTAAATAATAATTTGCTATATATTATCTGTGTGGCGAAGCTGCATATATAGTAATCCGTTATAATACCAAGTAAATTTCATTGTTTGATCCATCAAGGAAACATTTTGAAATAAAGATTTTTTGTCATTCGGTAAATAATCACGCATGAACTCGAATATAATACAAAAAATTCGTAACGTTGCGACTATTAATTATTACACTAAAGATGCATCTTTCTCACTATCGTCATTTCAATTCCCCAGTAGTTTTTTGTCACATGGTGAAAGTGTCTTTTTACTGTTATTTTCAGGTACTAACACGGTACTAGCCTTCATGACTCTAGCTTCCAAAGTGGAAAATTCATTACCAAAAGTGTCTTATATAAAAGCCAGCGAAGTTTGGTTTTTGGGATGCACCATATTTTTGTTTGCAGCTATAATCGAATTTGCATTCGTCAACACAATTTACCGAAGAAAGTAAGTCTATTCTTTTTTGACGTTTAAACAGAATGAAGTTATTCATTTGTTCGTAAAAAAATTAATTTTCTTGCTGAGATAGAAATATAAAATTGTAAATAAACCTAATAATAAGACTAATAGTGCCATATCTTACGCGTTAGCAACAAACAAACAAACGCAAGTTTATCCGCAAGTAGCTAGTTATATAGGCGAAGATTTAAGTGTTGGCTCGTGCATTTTTATTGCTGGTTTATGTTTAGATTATGAGCTGCCTTGCTTACTGTTTTATTACATAACAAACACATTTTTACACTGTAACAGTAAATTAAGTGGAGTAACCAAACTAATCGTCAAACAATATTTATAAATTCATGCAAATCAACAAGTTAAAAAAAAATATTTTTGTGTTCTCCCAACAGAAAAAATGTACCGCTGAAAAAAGTCAATAGTAAATATATTCTTAAATCTACTCTCACGCCCAAACTTGCCAGGAAACAATTCCAGAAAAATACTGGAATCGAAAGATCAAGATCATGGTCGTCTTTGGATAATGTGAACGAAAAAGTTTACACAAGCCAAAACTACTTGACCATACACGTAAGTTTCTTAAAACACCTCGTACCCGCATTTATCTAATCGATTACATTGTTAATGAAGTAAGAGACTAATTTCCAAATGGTTTTAGAGCTTCCCCAGTACCATAAATGTACCAACTCTGAAGGTGGAGGATGAAAAAGACTATTCGGTCGGTAGCGCTGTAACGATAGACAGTAATCCGTCGCCGCCGCCTGCACCGGAGCCCATTTTACGTCGTCGAGGGACTCTTGCCCAGCTCAATACCTTTACGACCATGACACCGCAGGAAATAGCTCAATGGATCGACAGACGAAGTCGTATTCTTTTTCCAGTCGCATTTCTTCTTTTTAACATTCTTTATTGGTCTTTTATTTGGATATAAGCAACGTGACAATATCTCTCAATGTCATCATATCGTTTGCTCTCAAAAGTTTCATCCCAAATATCAACTTCGTTTGAACTTGGGTAAAAGCTGAATTTATAACTGTGCCACAATTAAATAGAACACATTAAAAAGAGATTTTTATAATGACCAACTTATTTTCCTGTTTTATTTTTACGAAAGCTTTTTTTATCATCTCAAAGAAAAATTAATAAAATACCATTACATTCTATTTCAATAAGCTCGTTGACTTGAAAACTTCCTCCTATATCAGGTGTGAGATAGACACGTACACTATGTTATAACGCTAGTTGCTAAAACAGAATAGTTTTTAGACAATTAACTTAGTGCACATCACTAACACTTTCGATACTTTTAATTCAGAACAATGTCACACCTGTTTCATGAAAAGTCAATATCTGCTTGTACAGTCTTGTATTAGTAGTTTAATTAGTTAGTGAGTATAATTGAACATGTGCGAAATATGTTGATAATCGTTTTAAGCAAGTATAGTAAATAGCTTACATCATGTATAATATTATATGAAATAATTTTTGAATACCGTTGTATTATGTATATTAATAATATATTTTTTATTCATAAGTAAAAGATCACAAGTTTGGAAACATATACACGTTACTATAATTTTAAGGTTTTTTTTGAAGTAAAAAAATTTTATTAAAAAAGTAAAATATCGCTAGAAAAAAAAACAAAAAAACATGTGAACAAACCATAAAATTAACTCAAAAAGAGGTTGAAAAAAAGAATTGTTAATTACTTTTGTAATAAAGTTACTTCATTTAAATAGAATAAATAAACTTTTTATACATAAATTCTTGATTTTCATTTATTTGAAATCGTGTATTTATCAATTGATTATTTCTAGTTTTACACTATAATCAAATGCTGAAGCTAATCCTTTTATTGTTGCCTTGGGTATTAATGAAATATAATTTTTAATATTACCGTAAAAAATCCAGCGTTCTTAATACAAGGAATTAAATTTAAGGAATACAAATAACCACACATGAAAATATATGATGTATTTAAAAAAACTAAGACATTACATCTATATAGAAGTTGAATCTATAGAACAAACAATACAGAATTTAATTGATAGCAATTAAATAATCGAGTACCCCTTTCAACGAAACCTGACTGAATATTTTATAATGCGAGAGTCAGTTTCGTATCATTTGTAATGTAACACGTTTGCGTAAATAATAACAGTGTACAACACGCGATCACATGCGATGACTCAATTGATGAAAAATTGAATGAAATTTTAAGAAATCGGCTTCGTGACTTTTAAAATGTTTCAAGGCAAAGGATACTCTTCTTACTACATATTCAATCGATTTTTTCTAACAGGATGCGGAATATGGCCTTACGGAAGTACATGTCTTTTAAAATTTTTCCGATATTTTTGGATTACACAACAGATATTTTTAATGTCTGCTAAGGTACTACCATTCGTAAAAATTTAATTTGCATGTCCCGATTTATTGTAAGTACTATAATTTTTGTAGATTATAAAAATATTCGAAATTAGATACGACATTGATACAGTTATTGAAGCTGTTGCAACTCTATTTTACAATATTGCAGCTACTGTAAAATATTGTAATGGTGTTATTAACGAAAAAAAAGTAATTTTTTCGTTCAAATGTTTTTTGACTATTTCTAATACAGAAATCACATTTAATGTGAATTCAATAATTTTAGATGAAATTTTTAGTGGATAAAATACATACCGATTGGAAAAATGTATCTGATCCTGTGGAAATAGATATTTTATCACTTCATTCAAGTAGGGGAAAATTATTAAACATTCTCTACATTGGTGAGTTCAATGCACAGCTTTAAACACTTACAATAAAATTCTTTACTTACGATAAAATTGAAAAAACAATTGTTATAAATTTAGTTTTAAAAGTGTTAATTTTCTTAATTGATCATGATTTTCTAAAAAGGAATACATTTTTGGTACACAGCCTCAGTTTATAATGCTTTGCTATCCTATTTATTACTGCCTCTCTCACCTATAATCATGGACATTTTTATGCCACTGAATGAATCAAGACCAAGGCAGCCTCTTTTAATTGCCGAATTTTTTATAGATGAAAATAAATACTTCTATTCAATGACGACATATGCTTATATTACTTGTTTATATGGCATCATTCCTCTCCTCGGTACAGATACTTTCTATATGAATTGTGTACATCATATTTGTGGAATGACCGTTATTTTGAGGTTTGAACTATTAGTTTTTATTATCTTAGATTCATATAGTGAAAATTTTTATTTTAATTTTATTCGGTACTTTCACGTTTTGATGATCCCTATTCACGTTTATAATTACTAATAAATATAATTAAATAAAAAAATAAAAAATTGAATTAAACCATCAATGTTCAGAGGTGTCGATTTTTAATGCAATTTTGAGCTATTACCACGTCTCAATCGAAATTTAAAATTATAAAAGCTGCTGTATCGTAGGTTTTTAAGGGTGATCTTTCCAATGGTATTGTATGAAAGAAATTATCTAAATTAATAAATACTAACATCAAAAATTGAAAATTTACTTTAAAAACGTATTTTTTTACGGTACATTTTTTTTCAGTTCAATTTTAAACAAGTTAGCATTTTTTTGTTTGAGTGAAATGTAAATAGATTGCAGCCTCAAGGTTTATTCTTTACAATAACACGATTAAAAAAAAAATAGATTTAAATTATCAAAAACTACAAATTGTAAATCTTTTACGCATTTTGCGAGAAAAAATAGTGACTTGGAAAAGAAGTCACGGTGTAGATGTATTTTGAAACACGTCCCTCTTTATGTACGGATTTTCGTATTCACGGTATTTGGTCGGTCCCACATAACAGTAAACCACGAATACGGAGGAAGAGAAAAAATTACATAATCTATCATTATCTATTATTATTATTATCTTGCTTCGATCATTCATTCAATATTGTTGTAGTTTTCCTGATTAGACACAGATAGTTCAATTTTTTCAATTTTAAATTTGCCGTGGAGATGCCAAATGTCACCTGCGTGGCTTGTATCGATCTCAAAATCTAATCTTTTGAAATGACATGCATCTTTACGAGCACCTGACCCCATTGTAACTATCAGACCATTTTTTATACGCCTAAAGTAAAGTTTAAGTGAATAGGGCCCTGAAAAATGTCTCCACGTATATACACTGCCGTTCAATCACTTTTGCCATACCTTGGCGAAAAATGAGTAGCATTCAAAGTGTCGTAGCTCAGTCTAAAAAGTTCGGATCGAAATTTTGAAAACATCATTCGAAAGGTCTTAGCGAGCATTTTGAAGCGAAAATTCAATAAATTCAACAATTTTGATGAATTTTGATGTAATATTGGGGTATATTAAAACGGCCGTATCTTCGGGTAAATGCACGCAGAATAATTTTAAATACATGGATTTAAAGGTCTTGCAAAAACTTACAAATTGGAGGGCTCAAAAAGCTTTTATAACTTTTCTAACTAAACTGAAAAGATAAATAGCTGAGACAAGAAAAACCAATATTTTTTGATTCGTTAATTGTTAATAAAAATTGATAAATAAATAAACAAACCCAATAACAATTTATATAACTTCAAAGTGCTCGGCAAGATCTTTTGAATGGTGCTTTAAAAATTTCGACCCGACCTTTTTAGACTGAGCTACGACACTTTGAATGTTACTCATTTTTCGCCAAGGTATGACAAATGTGATTGAACGGCAGCGTATATATATAATCTACCGTCCCTACAAATACAATCACCCATACCTAGAAGTGCGGTTAAAAAAATCTCTTTCAAAATTGCAAGCAAAAAATCCTTCTAAAAAATGTGTTGAATATAAAGAGAATTACTCCAGTGATTCCAGAAAAATCGCGGAGAAAAATATGTTCGCAATTTTTTTCACGAAGTTTTTCTCCCTGCAATTCAAGAAAAAGAGATACTCTCAACCTTACGGCAAAAGCATTTTTTCTCTGCAAGTTCGAAAGAGGGATTTTCTTGTGTTCGCGAAATAATCTTCGTAGGAACGGACGTATATGAATGTCAAAAAGATTTTTAACGACTATTTATGTAATTATAAGTTAAACATGATTTTAAAAAATGATAATAATAATTGTTATAGTCGCAGAATAAAAAATAATATTAATGGAAGAAAAAAGGAACTTTTGAAAACAAAGTACCAACGAACAGTAGATTGTATCATCAATCATCAAAGTATCATAGAGTTGAGTCAAATTTTATTTCCATTTAACTGGCTCACTAGTAATGTATTATATACGTACATAAAACCTTTTTCAACAAATATGTTTTGCAAGATACCTTTTGAAACCTTTTTGAAGGGATGAATTGAAAAAATAGCCCTTAGAATTGATTCGGCGACATAAAAAACGTCTATATACTAAATATTGTGCATTTAGGTAGAGTCATTATAGCTACCAGTTTTGACACGAAATATAAAAAAATCTTACCAGTGAACCGGTTAATATGTACTGAAGATAACTTTCAATAAAATTATGTGAGATTTAATTATGTCTTATTAATATTAATATTATTATCAACAGATTTGGTGAAGGTATAAATGCCATGTATAACACATCTTTCTTCATAATTATCTTTCTTAATACAACCTTACTAACGTTTACGGGAGTAGCGGTGAGTAAGATTACTCACTGATAAAAAATTCGATAAGAACTCGCTCGGGTTTGCGACAATAATCGAATAGTTCTTACTACAACCCCCATGATTTTTCATTTTAATTATGCCATTATGAGATTTCGTGATACTTGAGAACATAGCTTAATGTTTAAAAATATACTAAAAGCGATACAATTAACATTATAACCAACGCCGATGCTCCGATGCGTCACACAGATTCATTATGGCGCAGTGAAAATAAAAAGATTTGGGAATAATTATTCGATTCGTGCCGCAAACTTGAGCGAGTTATTCGTAATATGATCGTATTTTCTATCAATGCATAAGTACAAAAAACTGATTTTGCGAAATGAAAAGTTTATTATATATTATAAAAAGAAAATTATGTCAGTACCGAAGTAATAGGTTAAAAAAAAAGTGAAGTTGCTCAAGCCCAATTTTTAAAAATTTTATTCAATATTTTTTTTAAACAGCTCAACATTGTTTTTAAGGACATAAAATAAAAAAGGATTTTATGAGAGCCTAAAAAAGAAAAGGGGTTAATAACATTTACCCTATAACTTCGGTACCCTCTTATGCTCATGATATTATTGCGACCCTCGCAGCAATAAAAACAATATATGCATACTTTTCTAGGCGCTGATAAAATTCAATGAAGGAAATAAGTATGAAGATGTTGTAAGATTCGGAATGTTTGGTGTAGCTGAAGTATTTCACTTATTTTGTAATAATTACATGGGTCAACTTGTCGTCAACTCGGGGGATGAATTTAGGAAAAATATGTAAAAATTTTAATATCAGAAGAAATTTTGTTAATGAGTATTTTGAGTGAAATTATTGTCTGTAGATTCAATTCGGAATGGTATCAAGCACCGATAAAAGTGCGGGAACTCGTACATTTCATACAATTAAGAAATTCACGACCAATTCTCATGAAAGCTGGAATTTTTCCATTATGCTTACCTAACTTTACCGTGGTAAGAAAATAGAAGTGAATGTGCTAGGTTTCTGACCACAAAAGGAAAATTCTAATTTTTCTCACTTGTACCACAGTTATGTACGGTGTTTGAATATTCTTTCAAAACTATTGCTCAATAGCAAAAAAGGTGATTTTTCAACCTTTCGAAAAGTTGTGAATTGAAAATAAAAGCTAGTCGTGTGATCGATATTCTGAACTTGAGCATTCGGTCGCGGCTTTATTTTTATAAGTATTTTAATGTCTTAAATAATTGTACAAGTTTAATATCGTGTTCTGATTCTATTCATGCATTAACATTTCGGTGATCGATAAGTTAGAGGTGGTAGACAACTAGCGTATTTACTTCATATTGATTTTTTACAACGTTATTTTTCTAATCAAATCTTTATTTCAGGTGTTGAAAAGTTCCATGTCTTATTTTGCATTTTTACAATCCACTCGGTATTGAAATTTAAATAACCGAAAAATTTTAAATTCAATATTATAAACTTTCAACCATTCAATATTTTATTATGTGTCACAATTAATTTTATTAAAATATTAGCAAAGCAAAATATTTTTTTTAATCACATATTAATTAATACTTGGTTATTTAAATGTAATTAATCCAATGTAATTTACTTAAAAAAAAAGAGCGAATGAGAAGTAACTACTCCAGTTGGTAAGAAAATGACATGATTATAAATGTTTGTCGCGAAACACTGCGATGGCAAAAATGGGTATGGTATACACATAATAAGTATGCGCCTTTAATACACTCTGATTTGAAATTAAATTATTAAATCAGATAGATATTTATCCAGGTTAACATAAGTTGCAATCGATGAAAGAAAAGCATCTTTTTCAATCTGATTAATAGAGAAAAACATCGTTTCAATAGATTTTACAAAAATTTTGTTTTTGTAATCAACAATCGTTCATAAACAGTACTTCTTAAATATTTTCAAAAGAAAAAAACAAAAAATATGTTTTTTAAAAAAAGTCATTTAATAGATCTGCATAATTATTTCAAGTATAACGAAGTTTTAATGAGTTCATGCAGTCAGTGGCCGTATCAATCAGATGTCAAAGCAAAAATAATTAGGGGTTTTTTTATATTGCAGCACATAAGTATTTGTATACCAGAGGTATGTAAAAAATATTTCAATAATTTCACTAATAAAAGTCATATTATTATATACTTTTTACAAACAAATAAATCATTTTCAGCTCATTAGATTGATAGAACTTCGCAATGATTTAGATAATGTAGTGACTTGCATAATACCAATTATCTATAATATTGGTGTTTTTATTAAATTTTTGAATGCAGTGAAAAATATGAACAAGGTATATAATGTTGATTTTGTATTAAATAATATTAACTATGAAATTTTTCAGATTAAGAACATTATTGAAACAATAAAATGTGATTATACTGAGATTATTGATAACGTAGAAGTTCAAATTTTGCATAAATATGCTTCGTTTGGCAAATTCTTAACACTCGGATATATTTGTGAGTCAAGCTCAACCAAAATAACAGAAAATAAAGAAAATCGGGAAGTCGTTTTCTCCTTTACTTCACAAAATTTAAAATCGTTCTAAATATTTCAGCTATGTGTGCTTTGACACTCATCTTGTATCTGGCCTTGCCTTTATCACCAGTGATTTTAGATAAATTGAACCCATTAGAAAAACCCCGCCCTAAATCGTTAATTTACATGGTCCAGTTTTACGTTGATCAAGAGAAATATTTTTACGTTCTTTTGTTACATTCTTACATCACAACAGCTGCTGGTGTGTTGCCTATTTTGGCAACAGATACTTTCTATGCCAGCATTGCTCAGCACGCGTGCGGCATGCTTGCTATTCTCGGGTAAATCCATCCATTTTTAGCGAGAATATTACTATTGATCATTTAAAATTTCTTTTTAATTTTAGACATAGACTCGAAAAGGCAAGATATTCCGAGCTAAATCATGTCGAAAAATCCGTAAACCGATATAAGGGAGTAATTGATTGCATTGTTCAACATCAAAATATAATAAAGTAACGCAAATTGTATAAAAACAAGTAATAAACAATTTTTCTTTTCATTCATCCAAACCAATTTTACTTTGACTTTAGATTTTGTGCCGATATAAATAAAACTTATAGTGATTCATTTTTCTATATCATGGGTTTAAATATGTTTATCATGAGCTTTAGTGGTTTTCTGGTACGTTTTTTCTGAATTTATTCAATCGTTATTTCGTTTAAAATTGTGCGCTTAAGTTCGTGTCACATTTTATCATGAGTGATGTTTAGTTATAAATTTATTATTAGTCATCGATCTTAAATGTTTTAATGTTTCTTATACTCTCGAAAAATTAATTTCTAAACACATTCTTAAAAATCAAGCAAGATTTTGATAAAAAAACATGGATAATTTTTTACAGACAATTTTAACCTGGGGTCAATTACACAATATGGTAAGATACGGAATGTTCACCGCGGCACAGATGTTCCATTTATTATTTTATTGCTATCAAGGTCACAGTGTTCTGGACAAAAGTTTAACAATAAATGACAGCATGTAAGTAATCAATTGGTAAAAATGGTATTTAAAATTAGTCTACCCTATCATAACGGCAGACCAGTGCGTTTCATACCACGTATTATTGCGTGATATTTTTTCAACGAAATGTCGATGCATTTACAGTTTACTGACGGAGATATGTGTGGCGTTTATGATAATTTTTGCATATTCGACAAATTTTTATCGATTCGAAGCAAAAATTTTATGATAAACGTATGTAAGTTTCAAAAATTATAAATAAGTGAACAGCTCTACTGTTGCTTTTCAGTTTACATGGGGGATCTGCGTGGATCGTTTTTATGTAAGAATCTGCAAAAATTGTTCGGTTAGCTCTTGAGTACTTAATTCCACCCTCATATTCGTTTTCAAGGAATAATCGAAAAATCTACTCAATTTTTTACAAAAATGACCACGCAAATTATACATGACATCTATACACTTTTCACGTGGAATGATGCAATTTTTTTAACTGGGAAACGAACGACAAATCATTCGCAATTTCAACTTATCTAACTCGGTAAACACCGTTTCGTACATTTTTTAATTTCTCTGCAGAAATAAATCTAACTGGTATGGATCGTCGATCAGAACAAGAAAACTTTTGACTATGATGATTATGCGGAGTCAAAAGCCTTTGAAATTAACCGCTAAATTATTTCCCCTTACTTTACCTCATTTCACATCGGTAAATAATTGCATTATTTCAATGGTATATCAATTTTTCTTTATTAATTCGTTTTACCTTGCAGGTCTTAAGGACATCCATGTCTTATTTTACTCTTTTAAAATCAGTCCAATAAGATTTTATAAAATTGTAGAAATATTCAGTAAAAATAAATCTAGATATCAATATAAAATATCCTCACGATCATTATTTTTATTGATCATTGCCTCCATTACGTTAGGAAGATGAAAAGCGATATTTTCATAGTGAGGAAAGTACCGAAAAATTTAATTTTATCAGTAACAAATAAAAAAAGCTTGAATACTTAATTATGAGTTAGTTTTACTCATAGTTTTGATGGACATTTTAATCAAAATTCGCAAAGTTCAGTTTTGCAAATTTTTTATTGGCAGAATTTTTAATTTCATTGGCATAAAGCATATGTAGGAAAATCGAAAAGTAGTACCAGTAATAGTAGTAGTTTCTTGGCGTATAATGTGAATTTCATAGCTACGAAATTCGAAAAGATGCGACGGTGATTGTCAGCGACAGCAGACGGCTCAAATGTGAATCAAAGAAAAATATTCAAGTTAATGGCTTCAATTCCCATCTTAGTAAACACTGCTTGTTTATGTGTAGCGGCCTTTCCATCTAACGTCAAACAGGTTATGTAGAATCGGCTTCTTATTGTAATGTTTACACCCTTCAACTTCAACTAATCTGCACACTTAGTCCTTGATGTTTGTGTAAAAATACTAATTGTGAGTATTGTATAGTGCGGTGTTTGTTGATGAATTAACTTGTGTATAAAAATATAAACTCCATTAAAAATAATTTTTGGTCTGATGCGTTGAATCATGACAAATATCGCTTAGCATTCTATTGATAAGTTCATTATAATGATTAATAGTGCAATGCTTCTTTAAATAATCAAGACTTCTTGATTAGTTTCAAATAATAATCAAATAATAAATGTTGTTAAAGAGGTCTACATAGATCATTTTTTGATACCTTTAAAATTCTTTACAGTTCTTGATATTATTCTATTTATTTTTTTCAGATAAAATCGAATAATCATGTCTAATATGCTATATGGAGGTGACGAGATTGGAGCTTTGGTTTTTGACTTGGGTCATTATTCTTTACGAGTAGGATATGCTCAAGAAGATACCCCAAAAGCTGAAATACCTGCAGTTGTTGGTATTGGAGAAGATGGCAACTGCAATTCGGTTAGAGGAGAACCAATGGATATTGATGACAAAAGACCTGACAATAATATAACTCAATCTACTCCTAAGTACTATGTTGATACAACAATTTTACATGTACCACGCAAGGGTATGGAAGTAGCAAGTTATATGAAAGATGGAATGATTGAAGATTGGGATCATTTTGAAAAAGTATTTGATAACATATTTTTTAAATTTCCAATTGAATAAATATTTTATAATATATTATTTTATAGGTTTTAGATTATACATATTCCAAGGTAATTCAGTCAAATGCTGAATATCATCCAGTATTATTTTCAGAATGCCCATGGAATGTTCGTAACAAGAGAGAAAAACTTACAGAATTAATGTTTGAAAAATACAATGTACCAGCTTACTTTTTGGTAAAAAATGCAGTACTGGCTGCTTTTGCAAATGGCAGAGCAACTGGAATGGTTGTTGATAGTGGGGCAACTCATACTTCAGCAATACCTGTTCAAGATGGATTTGTTATCACTGGAGGTATATGTAAATCACCTCTCGGAGGTGATTACATATCCATGCAATGCAGACAATTTTTGCAGGTACTTGATTAATTTAAGATCAATAATTGATTTTTAATGAAATTAAATGATTCACATCTGTTAAAATTAATAGGATAATGATATTGATCTCTCTCCTTCATATATGGTTGGAAGTAAAGAGGTTGTTAAGGATCATGATAAGCCTCGCTGGGTAAAAAAAAAAAACTTACCAGAAGTAACAAAATCTTGGCACAACTATATGACAAAGAAATTAGTACAAGATTTTCAAGCCACTGTCCTTCAAGTCTGTGAAACACCATATGATGAAAAGAGTGTATCCACTGCACCATCTGTTTCGTATGAATTTCCCACAGGTTATCGACAAGATTTTGGTAATGAACGATTTCGCATTCCAGAAGCTTTATTTGACCCTAGTGTTGTTCCAATGAGGGGTGGAGTCGTTGGAAACACTATTGTGGGTGTAGGTAATATAGTTACAACAAGTGTGGGAATGTGCGATGTAGATATAAGACCAGCTCTTTATGGTAGTGTTGTTGTGACTGGTGGAAACTCGTTTATACAGGTGCATCTTGTTTAAATTATTTATTTATTGGAATTTTATTTTGAAATTATTTTAAAATTATTACATCGATGCTATTCGCTTTACAGGGATTCCCAGAAAGATTAAACAGAGATTTATCTATGAGGATACAGTCAAGCATGAGACTAAAAATAATAAGTGCAAATGGATGTGCAGAACGCCGATTTGGTTCTTGGATTGGAGGATCAATTTTAGCTTCTATTGGAACCTTCCAACAAATGTGGATTTCAAGTCAAGAATATGAAGAAAGTGGAAAGAGTCAAGTAGAGAGAAAATGTCCATAAATTTAATGTAATTTTTATAAATGTGTGGTGATTTATGTGTTAAATCAATAGATGAATGACATTCAAATTTTTTTGTAGATGATGACTGATCAACTTATAAGTATGTAATTATTTTAATATCAAATTAATTTTTAAAAGTAAATGAAAAATTTTATAACAATTTATCTTTGAATATTTTGTATTTTTTTTTTTTTGTAAATTATACAATTATCTGTACAAACATCACGGTAATTATTTCATTTAAAACTTATTTTGTTACAATTCATGTACTGAGACATATTACAAGTACGCCCCCCAACCAATATACATTTGACATAGATTATCAACATTAATAGCATCGAGTATTAAATGATTTACTTGGCCTTCCACACTCAAGTACAATGTAAGAGCTTCAAGTTTTTTTGTCCTAGATCCTACCATTCCCTTCAATCGATCTTCTATATTTTTGATATTTTCAACAGCCTAAAAAATTATCATTTTTGAAATAAAATTTCATAATCATTATTTTTCATGCTTACTTTTTCGTTTGTTTTTTCTCCTGTATCATTCAATTGATTTCTATTCCAGCTAACGAGAGGATCGTAAACAAAAGGTTTTAGAACGCTGATAAGAGTATTGGTTTGTTCTCGAAGAACTTTCATGGTGGTACGACAAGATTGACGAAAAGGTCCTTCATATTTTAATGGACCCATAGCTTCTACCATGTTTTGAGTCAATCTAAATGGCACTCTCTCAGGCCATTCTAATGTTTCACCCTAAATATTTTTAATAGACTTAGATAAATATGATTGAATAAACATTTTCAAATTGAAAAACAATTACTCTATTGAATAGGCAGTTGAAATCGACATGAACACAATCACCACATTTTGAGTCGATTAAAATATTTTCTCCGTGACGATCTCCCAATCCCAGTATGTATCCAACCATTGACATAACTGCAGCAGTTCGAATGTAAGCTATACGAGCTTCGTACCTGAAATGATAATCGATTTTTTTATGTGACTAATACTAGAATAAAATTTTTTTACACGTACCATCCATATGGATCAGGAAAAGCAAATTGAAACCAATCACCAAGAACGGGTGGATGTCTTGGTAAAAGTTTTTCCAAAAAGTTTTGTCTTTTTTTTGCAAGATCATCTTTGAGGGCTGTAAATAAAAAATACCGGAATAATTATACTGCTTATTTTCTAAAAAAATGTCATGATCTTAATTTTATAATTTACCACATGACATAGATTTTATTTCTTTTGCAGTGGTCAGCATATTTCTTTCCTTATACATATTCATTAAAATATGTCTATATCCAATGAGATTAGGAACCCATTCTATTAAGCCACACTCTTCATTCAATGGAACAACACTCTGTTAAATTTACATAGTAAAAATAATTGAAGTAGCTATGATATATTCTAGCAAAACATTTCATATTGAACTTACATAAGTACGTATATATAATCTACGCCTTCGAGATTCTGGATCTTTTTGTAAATATTTGTTGACGATATCATTAAATTCCATTAAACGAAAATCTCGACGTAAATCGTCCTTGGGTTTGCACATAAACAAATACGATCGTCCGTCAGAACCTCTGAGAGCAATACGTCTCGGACGTTGAAGTGAAGGCATTACTACAACTTGTTCTTCTATTCCAATGATGCTAACCCAATTGCTAAAAATATTAATTTTTAAAAGTTGATTAATCTACTCGTAATGAAGCCAACTTAATGCATACATGAAAAAAAAAAGATCATTTACTCGGCGAAAGGATTGTGTTGTTCTGGTTTAGCACCTTTCATGGGCAAATGAAGCTGACGGAATTTTGATGTAGGCATCATCACAGGACCAAAATCTTTTTCAGCCAATAATTTTGGTAAAGACCTTGAAAGGGCAGGTACCGTTGTTGTGCTCATTCCCTGTAATAAAGTTACATTTTAGTATTATTGAAGCTTGATTCACAGGTGAAAATATAATTATTTACATCAGGTATAGTTTTATTAGATAATTCAACAAGTTTTTCCCAAAGTCTATGGAAATGTTGAATTAATTTCAACATAGACGGTGTCTTTAAAGTTTCATGATTAAGTATCTCTTTACAGCTCCTTTGCCTTGCTGTGTACGATGACTAAAATAGAAAATTTCGTTAGGAAAGGTCTAATTTTGAATTTAATATAAAAATTCAAAAATACCAACATTAAACACAGAAGCCATCATCCACAAACAATGCTGTGGATAAGCTTTGATCAGTCTTACTATGAGCATGAATAAAGTATTTTTTACATCTTTATTTGGATGGCATATTCTTGAAACAAGTTGACTAAAAGCAGTTAACCATACGAAAGTAGGCACTCTGACGATGTAAGTTTCTGAAACAGTATAGATTTATATACTTTTTGGTATTGTTTGAAATCCGAATTGAATCAAAGATTTTTTTACTTACCAACAATTTTTGTCATTTGAGCTAGAGCTTTTGATACACCACTGTCGGAATGGGAATGCGTTCTAGCTCGAGATGCGTAATTCAACCAAATAGTCAACATTCTTGGTAAAGACTGATGAATATATTTACAACCACACATTAATGACTTTCCGTAGTAGTTAATAATGTGAGTTTGCATATCACTGTTGGAAAATGTATTATTTTTATTATTTCTTGAATGAAGTATTTTTTAAAGTATTCCAATGTTTGTTTTAACTTTGACTCACCGTCCACTTTGACCCATTCGCTCTTCATCGGACATTTTATCGAGTACGGATTCGAAATAACGAGCAACCGAAAGGCAGCTTTTTTCCCATCCTCTCCAAACTTCAAAAGCTTCTTTGTAGTTGTGCATATTATTATTGGCTTCTACGTTCAATGTTTCATCATTATATTTAGCCCATAATAGTTTTGCCTGATATTAATTTAATAACATTAGTTGAATAAATTGATATTTTAGAAGACATATCAAGAATAACAAAAACGTCAAGTTACCTTTGCACATTTCCTACGCTCAATCGTAAACTCATTTGGGCGTTCTTTATACTCGGCAACTGTTTTAAAATACGTTGCAAGACATCGTTTCAGAGTTATAAGGGCATCTTCATGTGATCCTTTTTCCCAATAGAGTTGAGCTTGTTCGATACATAAATCTTGCGGCGGACAAGAATCGGTTGCGGAAAGTATGTACATGTAAGCTTGTTGATGCATACCAGCTCTGTAAAAATTAAAATTAAAACATTTTCATCAGTTGTTATGATTGATTATGAATAACAATTTTTTATCGAGATCTACTTTCTGGCGATTTTGGCACTCTTCAACCACAACTTTCCAATTTCTTCAGTAATCAATGTTTTTCCTGTATTGGTTTCAGATTGCAGTTGTGCGGCTAGATCGAGAATAGCCCTGCGCATTTCCAAAATGAATTCTGCTCCCCGCGATGCATTAACGAGCTTGTCTCGCAATCCCCATTCTTCGAAAATAGTAGGCAAACAATCCATGTTTTCAAGCATCATCGTGCAAGCCTTTTCAAATTCATTTACGACGTGTAATCTATCAAAATTAATTGAGTCAAGATAGATTCATTATTTTATCTGGCAAATAACTCTTACTTCATAATATAGGAGTAGCTTTGTTCATATGCTCTAGGCCGCGATGAAGCTGTAAGCATCGAAACCAGTTCTTTTTTGACTTCGAACAAATCAGGCTTCACGTGGTTTTTCAAATCCGTTTGTAAATCCAGTTTAACATTGTTTCCAGATTCACTTCCTATCTTACCAAAATGTGCAAGTTGCCAGAAGGGTTCGCTGTCACAGATAAGTGTTTCCAGTTCTGGCCTGAAGTGGAAGAATTTTTCTCAATTTAAACCAATTAACTATGTTTTTAAAATTTTATTTAAATAATGTAATTAGCTTGCCTATCTTCTAGAACACCTTTTGTAATATTCATGGCTGTAAATGGTTGATCTAAATCAAGATAACATTGAATCATGCCTCGCAAATATTGAACTTTAATAGTTGGATTGTGCAGTAACCTTTCAAAGCAAGTTGCTGCATCCTAGTACCAAATGAAATTATGATGAATAACAAGAAAAAATTAATTATTTATATAGGTGATTGAGATCATACTTGAAATTGTCCATTAACTTGATGAGCCAAAACTAATTGCTGTAGCGTCGGGCATTTATCCTGCCCAACTAAAATACCAGTAACTCCGTCAGGTTCTTCCAATTGAGTATAAATTTTCTGTAATATTTCACATTAAAAACAAATTTTTAAATTTGAAATACCAAAGGATACTCACTGCTAATAAACCACCCTCCGTGATCTCTGATAATCCTTTTTTACTGGAACTCATGTGCTGCTCTAAATATATTAAAGCACGATGATACTCACCAGATTGATAACATCTTTTAGCAAGAACTAGCTTTGAAAAACTATTACAAAAATCTGCAAAATGTCTTACATTATTGTGGACTTAGTAAGTTTATTAGGAATAGAAAAAAAAATTACTTTTGATTTTTTCGTAGGTCGAATCGCGAGTTTTTCGCCGCTCTCTTAACCAACGCAGCAGATAGTCGAGACACGAAAATAAAACCTATAAACAAAGCGTGAAAAGAGAAAATTTAATTCTTCTAACATTTATTACTCAAGTAAATTATTGCTGAATTTATTTGCATTACTTGTAAACAGCGAACACGACGAGCTTCATCAGATACTCGTTTGCTGCCATTGGACGTTTGATCAACTGGTGCTCGAAGTGGTCTATGACGTGCAAGCTCTTTATCAACCTGCGCTTGTGTATTTGTTTCTATAACGGCTAACATCTCTGATTTCACTTTTTCAACATCTTCGTTTGAACCGTTCATGATAATATGAGCTATTCAATAATACAATGAAATAAAATTTTGATATTGTAGTGAACATTTTCGAACGTCATGAGCATATTTACCAACTATGTATGGAATGCAAAATGTAATGATTTTGATATTTCTTTTAAAAGCTGGTCGACAAGCCCTTAGAACTGTGTTTATGTTGCTTTCCTTGATACTCTTTAACATGCTGATTGTCCAATTGAAGATCCATAACTCAAATGTCGATCCTAAATCGGATCTAAAATTTACACCAAAAAATATTGTAAGACAATCAGATATTTTAAATATTTTTGCAATGAATTAGATAAAACAAACCCGTATATGGGACCAGAATGTTCAATATCGGTGCTAGTCATTATTGTATAATGGGATGTCAACAATGGAGTGACCATTCTCTGAATTTTTGGAGATAAATCTTTCCACAATTTTTTATTTCTACCTTCTGGTGATATCTCATAAGTTCTCAAAATCTCCTAAATATTTACATAAGCTTTTTTATTTAATTTTTTAATAAGATTTTTCGTATATTTTTCATTGAATCTTTCGAATTTTGAGAGTTTAAAATTGAAATTAAATTTTTTTTCTTCTTTTGCATTTTCTAGTAATTTAAATTTTTCGAAAATGCGTCTAGTCTGTCGTAATTTTCAAAGCAAACCATTTGAGCTGCATTCCTAAAGCGCTCAAATGATGTATACTTCTTCAGAACATAAATCGTTACGGTTGCAACCTTCGGCTAAGGGGATCGGACCAATAGGTTACCTTAAATGAATACGATTGATTTTTATGATGGAGATGTAAAAGAAGTAAAACAAGAATTATGCTCAAGTATTTGTACAGAGCTATCTGCAAAATCAATCACTTCGTCCAAAGTTGCGACCGTAACCATTCATGTTCCGTAAAAAGTTCGCTCTGAAAGTTACGCCAGTTATTAAGCTTTCAACTTTGGAAGGTTTATTTTAATAATTATTTTCAAACATTACCTGAATTGCCAATGAAAAACAGTCCATACTCTGAGTACTTTTTTGAGAATGATATAATCCTACCAACTCGAAAAATAGAGCATATGCAAAATCTTGGTTCATATCAAATATGAAATTACTATCTCCTACGAAAGAAAAAATAAATAAAATAAATTTGGAATAAATTTAGAAGTGGAAATATTTGAGATGCGACGATTTACCTCGAGAAATTATTCTTCTGGGTAAAAGACTAGGTTCAATTGCACCCAATTCACCTATGCAATCGCCGCTAGCAATTCGAATGGCTTCATCCTTGTCCTGACATCGGCTCATAAGAGCATCTAACAACTATAAAGACATGAAAATTAATTCAATTTCACTACTTTAAAAAGTATATATTAGTTAATAAATAAATTACCTCTACGATAAGAGGATCAACATTAATATCGGATAGAATTAAATCGTTAATTTCATTGCGACTTTTTGATAAGTATTGTTTCAAGTATAGTAATGCTTTCAATCGAACTTCGTCAGTTTCGTGCTTAATTTTTTTAATCCAAAATTGCAAGTTTCCTTCTACAGTAGTTGGCCTGAGAAAAAAATATGATCAATAAAGTAAATTAGTTATAAAAAAATGTTTAAAAACAGCGGTAGTTACGAACTTGTTCTGTTTAATGAAATTAATTATTCGCGTTGAGATATTCGGAGATAATTTCAAGTCATTAATGAAAAACAAGTCCAAAAGATGATCTTTGAGAAGTTCTTTGTTTTGAATTAACAGATAATCTAACATATCATTAGTTTGTCTTGGATATGTTTCAAGCAAGGGTACCAATGATATACAAATAGTTGCTAGCAGGGGACCTATGTCATTGATAGACGTACTGAAAAAAAGTAAGATTATAAATAAATTTACTTCAATATAACTTGGAAAAATTTTAAAATGTATTACTTTCTAAGGAAAGAATCCCATGCTTCACATGCTAATTTCCTAAATCCTGGTCTAGTAAGTCCTAAAGCTGTTCTTAAAGTTGTTAGAATTTTATAATTGTATGGCGCAACATATGTTGCACCCATGAATTTTATTAATTCAGCGAGAGATGCGAGTGCGCATTTTTGCATAAACTCTTCAGAATTAGTGTTAAGATTAGCGTCAAATGTAACTAATATTCCATGCAACATCGGATTTAAATACTTTGCCTAAAATAACATTACGTTCAATGAAAACAATGGAAAAAATTATTGAAAATTATGTAAATCTTACAATTCCTTTTGCAGAATCCATATTTATTAGATTTTGAGAATCGAATTTGGCCATAAATTGCAATTGTTGTAGAATTTTGTCTTTTTGGGCATGGAAATGTAGCATTAATTCACTAATTATTAGCTGTAATACAAGCATAAAAAATATTAATTCTTAATTGTTATCATATCTTTTGTGAATTTTCACTTTGTCCTTAATGAAATTACCGTAATACATTCTCCCGTTAAAATTGATACTTTCGTATCAGTTATTTGGGATACAAATTTGAAAATTTCCATACCAGTATCTTGATCTTCAAATAAAAAAACTTGACAGCATATATGCTACAAAAGAAATCATCGACAGGTTTGAATAAATAGTGAAAAAAAATGCTTTTTATAGTATTTAAATATACATACTTGAAAATACATTCTACACATATCCTTTTCTTTAATATTAACTAACTCAGCGATGTCCTGAAGCAAAAATTTTGCTTTTTCATATTTTACCATCTGGGGTAGTAACAGACAAATCGCATGATGTCCATCTTTGCGTAGTAATTGTCGAGATCCTTGGTACCCAAGGCATTTAGCCATTCTATGTATTGAAGTTGCCATATTATAATCATAATTGATCCTATTATGAACAGCTAATGTTACCATAATCTAAAATTAAAATTTTTTAGTGAAAACAAGCAATGATAATACTTATATTTATGGTTTAATATTTAATAAAATACCTTTAGAAAATCTTTTTTGTAACGAATATACAGTGATTTTAAGCTAGTTTTGTGATAAAAAGCTACTTCTGCATAGGCATCAGTAGCTAATGCAATTGATAGATTCGAGGATTTCACATGTAAGACAGTTACTATAAAAAGACCTACGCAGATTTTCTCTGTTAAGTGGGATGGAATACTAAAAAACGTGTAAATCATTTAGTAAAATAATTAAGATTATAATTATAAAATTTAAAATACTCTACCAAGCTGCATTTTTTGCTGTGAGTAAAACTGTTTCATGCAATGAGTGATTACCAGTTTCCAAAGCATTAGTTTGGGCAATAATAAGTTGATCTGTGATCATTTTTATAAAATCTTCCAGATCTTGAGGAATTGAATCAATAAGTTTTTTGTTGGGAAAAGAAGTTGAGATTCTGTTTGTTAAAATAAACTGGATTGATCTACTCAAATTCAGTCGTACTTCTTCTTCATTATCTTGTATATAGGGAATCCACTTTTGTACTAATGCATTACCGTTAAAACTTGGAATATGATTGGAAAATCTGATTATATTTTCCGAGATATTTAAGCGAATTTTTTTGTTGGTTGAATTGAATATTTCAAAAAATGAACAAAAATATGTATCAAATGTAGAAGAGACTACTTTTGGACAGTGCGTATTTTCAAATTTAACTTTATCACAGTATTCACATTGTACAGTCCAGCTGCTAGGATCCGAAGAATCTCTGAAATTTTAATTTATAATGTTAATGAAAATTTTAATTTATCGTATTCCACTTTTAAATGTTGTAATCTGATGTAATAATATTCACCTAATAATTAGTCCACTTCCAGAAGTAAAACAAGCTAGTTGTCCCAATGTAGAAGCAAGTGCTTCCAGTAGTGGGCATTTTTGAGTATTATAAGCTGGTACAAGAATATGTTGTACTATTTCATCGAATTTAATATTTTCATCTAGTAAGAGAATTGGGCAGTTCCTGAAGAATATTTTTATTAGTTTGTATTTTTTTACTGTTAAATGTTGACTTCACTTACATAATACTTGCGACTCCTAGCTCAATTTCACAGTTGGATATAGACATGTTGAAAATATCTAATCGATGCTGGCCTTTCCCATGCATACCAATTGCATTAAGGCACTTTACTTTTGTAGCAAAGTCTAGAGACTTAGCATTTGCAAGTTGAATTTTCGTAAAATTAAATACTTTAATTGAATTTACGTCCAGCCATGGTAGCGATAATATGTTTTGAATTTCATCTTTATCAACCTCTTGAAGAGATATCAATTGAACAAAATTTTCAAATACCAATTTGTTCTGTTTATAGTTATTGGTAGATAAAGTATTTAAAAATGTGGAAAATATTCTGGGGATTTCACCATCAAGAAGTTTAATAGTTTTTTGTTTTTGCACTAGTCGAAAATCTAATACTTTAGTTAATTTGAAAAAATAAAGTAATTCCTCATATTTTTCATGTTTTAAATATTTGTTAAATAAATCCTTCAGAGATTTCCATAGTTCACAAGATTTAGCAAAATTATCTGTTGTTATTTCTGTTGAACAATTTTCTATCTCATGCACAATGAAGCAGACAATGATATTAGTAAAATTCTGAAAAAAAAAAACAGTAATGAATTATAAAAGTAGTGTAAAAAATATATTTAGGATTTCACTTACAGGACAGTTTGCAAAGTAAAATAAACAAGTTTCTATACTGGTTGTTTCGTATAACTTAGGATGCTTATCAAGATGATGTTCTATTTTTTTACATATTTCAATTTCTAAATTATTAGATCCTAAAAATTTTTTAAAACAATCATCTATTAAGAACCATGTGAAAAAAAAGACAAAATTTATCCGATAATGATAATTATTTACATACTTAAAATATGTTTTGCAGCTAGAGAAAAAATTTCAAAAAATAAATTGAAGTACACAGGATCATCAACTGATATAATGAGTTGTCTGAAAGTATTTGTATATTCTTGACAACTATTCAAAGGGATTAATCCTTTGTCAAGCCAGTAAGGTAAACATTTTATTACCTCTAATGCATATAAAACTATACTTTCTAAATCCTAAAATGATCCGTTATTAAAAAAATTGTCAAGTCAATAATAAAAATGTGTTCTACTTACATTATGATCCATTAAATTTTTACTTATCACTTCAGTGCATACTTGTAATCCAACAAGTTTAACCATTGGTTCAGTATCTATTAAAATATTTAATAAATGTTTATGGAGTTTATCTTTGGGCCAACAAGATACATCAGAATCAGCGATAATCTTTAACATTCAATTTCATTTTTTAACATTCTGCAACTATAATTGTAACTAGCTATTTATGCACATAGTTTCCTTACCTTCAAAATTGAAATTTGAAATATTGAAACATTATCGTTAGTCACTTTTACAGTGAATGATTGTAAATCTACATTATCTATGGCTCCAGATTTGACTACAAATTTTTCTAATATCATTCTATTTACTGAGTTATTTTTACAAAAAATGATCAAATCTGAAAAGAAACCGTAATTAATAAATGAAGAATATAGTATTTTATAATTCCTTACCGTCAAGAATACTAAGATATTCAGAAGTAATAGTCTGTAATGTTCCAAGATGAAGGCGAGATAAAATTCTTAACATACAAACTTGAATATCAACAATTTGTTTTAACGATGTAGATGTTACAGGTAAATTAACAAGATAAAACATAGCTCCAAACAGCCAAGTGGTAAAAGCTTCAAAAAGTCGAATTCATTAAAAAATGTAAAGAGAGTTTTTTTGTATTAATATGATTTTTACCATCATACTGTTGTTCAACATCTTGAGAAATCTTTTGATTAATAGGTGGAGCAAGAATATTCAAATTATTAAAATGAGATAACAATGATACTAAAAAGTGCTGTAAGCATGCTTCATTAGAAGATATCAATTCTTCATCTTTTTCCAGGGTTGCAAACAATTTTAATATTGTATCATTGATGGATACCCAAATTTTGGTATGTAAACTGTAATAAAATTAGAGTAGAAATTTGTGTAATTCACAATTAATTATGCTTCAAATTGCTTTACCTGTTTTCATGATTCATTTGAGAATTATTTTGCTGGCTAGTATCCTGTACATCCATGACAGTATCCATTTTTATAACTTATAAAATCGTAAGTTGCAAAGTATCATTCATTACGTGACCTAAAAATAGTATTTATTGTCATGAGACAAATAGGTTAACTTTTGTTAATAAAATGATTCCTTATTGAATAATTATCTCTGTTGTGTATAATGAGCCTATTACTCTTTTTGAGAGAACAAACTTATTCCAATAATGAGAATTCGTTAAACAGTTAGTAATTTTACAGCAAATTAGTACTCATACACTTGGAAGACAATAGTCTCAAAATGTGCATTAATTATTGTTTTAATCAACTTGGTAAACACTTTTTTTACGAATGCAATATTGGTTAATTCAATGACTTATAATATATTCAAATTTTTATACTTTTTAGATATAAAAGTGTATATAACAACGTATTTTTTTGTATACGTGCAGATCGTCAACGCAGTCAGCTCAGCGAACTTTACCGCGCGCAAAATTCTACCGAATCATGTGATATCTTTTCTCCCCCTACCCATAGCTAGTAATTCATGTTCTTTTTCGGTCCATCGGTAATAATATAAAATTTTTCTCAAATGGTAAATAAATATCGTTTTCGTTAAAGTAATATTATTTAATGTTGTTGATTACCGAAATAGAATCATTTATTATGGATGCATTATTTCATTAAAAAAGTACTATTCATAACACGCGCAAATTACACGTTGTTATCGTAGTTAAAAATATTTATTTTTTATCTTTAATTATTTCAAATTTTGAATGTTTAAATTCCAAAACAATGCAGCGCGCGCACTTGTGAGTTGTGTCACGTGCCGGTGTGAAAATCGCTTTTACAAACCTTTAATTTCCTATGTTTCAGCAGCTTCAACTTGCAGGCTGCAGCCACATATACCTACATACCTAATATTTAACCGTGTGGTACTGCGTACGCATATACATCTATATACATTCGGCCGGATTGAGTTGACGTTTATAAGCAAATATCACAAGTTTGTTGACATTTGCCGGCATATGGCATCTTGTATTTACTGAACACTCATCTCATCTTGATACAATCATCAGTATTTTTCACTCAAAGTCACTGGATAAGAGTGTATTCGCTTGCAGTATATAGATATTCGAATCAAATATTGATGGTCAATAAAACATAAACAGTTTGATATTAAAGGTTAATGGAGCGAATTGAGTTTTCATCATTAAAATAAGAATTGGAAAACCTTTGGTTCACTTTTATCTTTATCATTTAAAAATGTACATCGTCAGTACCATGAGTTCTAGTGTAGCTATGTGCAGTTGGTTAAAATAGTTCTATTATTACATAAATCAACTTCATTTCTAAGAAATAAATAGCAGTTTATTAGTAAACATGAGTGAAAATAACGTGAGTGGTTCGTCTCACAGTGCAGCTGTAAATGGCATTATTGAAGATCTAATGGGTGGTAAGCAATAAAATTCAACTTTTGATTTTGCTATAAAATTTCCGGTTCATGAAAGCATCACATTACATTCTAGGTGCTTCCAACAATGATGGATTATCGAATTCTCACAATGAAAAAATTACTCCTAAAAAGAAAACGAGTGTTTCTAAGACTAATAGTTTGTCAGGATCAGGAAAAGTAAAAAAGCGTAAAACTATTTTACGTGATAATGCTGCACCAAAACAACCTCTTACTGGATATTTTCGGTAAGTTTCCCTATTTCAATTTTTTATTATTAAAATTGAACGAATCATTACTCAAGTATTTTAATATTTTTACTAAATAATTTTTTTAATAAACAAACTAATAATTTGTTCGGAATGTTAAATTTTAAAGATTTTTGAATGATCGAAGAGATAAATGTAAAACAGAAAATCCAACATTGCCATTTTCTGAAATCACAAAACAATTAGCTGCTGCATGGAATGTATTACCGGTTGGCGAAAAACAGGTTTGTTTCTTCCTCAATTTTCTGAAAACTATTAATTAATATACCTGAAGTATATTGATAAAACTTGTATTTCAGCAATATTTGGATGCTGCAGAAAAAGATAAGGAGAGATACAGTAAAGAATTTGAAGAATATAAAAAAACTGATGCTTACAAAACTTTTCTACAAAAAAAAGCAGCTAAAAAGAAGAAAGATCAAAAGAAAGACCAAAAAAAAGACAAAAAATTTGATACTGATGTGGATTCAGTAAAAACTAAGAACAAAAAGAAGAAGGTAGGTCCTAATTCAATGAGAATTTTATGTTAAATTAAACAAACAAAACCTTATTATTCATTATCCGAATAAAACCTCATAAAAATGTTTTAATGCAGGAGTCAAAAAAGAAAAAAGAAAAAGTAGATGATGGTACATTTGAAATACCAATCTTTACACAAGAATTTTTGGAGCATAATAAACGTAGGCAAAAGTTCTCAACTTATTATTATGATTATTATTATTATTATTAATATTATTATAAAATCAATTTATTTTTAAAACTTATATTCCTTTTAGAACAAGAAGCAGATCTCAGAGAATTACGAAAAACAACGGCTGATTTTGAATCACAAAATTCTGTTTTAGAATTACATATAGAAAGATTAAAAACTGCGATTGAAAGATTAGAGGTTGACACTAATGAGCGAAAAGACTATAATGAAATTTTACAAGCCCATCTGGATATGTTAAGAAATAACTTTTTAAGTTGTTTTGCACATATGCCACTTCCAGGTATGTATCAAGCAACTTGTTTCAGATATCATGAAAATCTTGTTTAAACATAATCATTCAATTCACCGATTTTCGTTGCAGATATGCGTGATATTTTGACTGCTGATAACATCGATCTATATGTAGAAAAACTAAACTCTTTGTTGGAAACGCGTACAAACCTACCACTTTGTAATGCTGTCATTAGCGCAGCTTCACAGTTGGATTTTTCTAAATGACACAAGTCTTCCAAAACTACTCCAAAATCGAAGCGTCGACGTAAATCTCACAGTAAATGATTTTGTCGATTTTGGAGCAGTTTATCGAAAATTTGTAATAAAAAATCAAATTTATTTAAAGAAATTTTCTTTTAACATTTCAGTCTCATGTGTTATTTTTAGATTGCAATCGGTCGAGACTTCGTTTTATATTATTGAATGAAAACCTGTTTAATAATACATGTGTATATTATTAAAAATGTAAAAATGTATAGTTTACAGTGAAAAAATATATACAACCTTAGAGAGGCAGCATTTGGACGCATATATTTTTCGCATTCTACAACTATTTTTTCAATGCGTACAGATAAAAAGTTAAAAAGTTCTAAATTGTACCGGTGAATAAACTGTACATAATCAAAACTACTTGTAGAATTTGTTTGAATGTATCTATTAACAACATTCCAAACTATTTCATTAAATTTTTCCCTAGAAGAAAATAATGATAAATAATAAATATGTATTAAGAAATGTACAAAATCTGTTATTCATAATACTTGAAAAATAATGTATTATTATATTTCAATAAATTTTCATTGAATATACCTTAAGTTTAAATCTTCTATAAAGTAAGGATTAGAACTTAGATATTTAACAAAATCAAGTGTATCTTTTTTGTGAGGATGATCTTGTTGTACTCTCATGTAGCAATTGTGAATAGATTGTACACAAATTGTAATAATTGCATCAACTGTATCTTTAGTGTAAATTTTTCCTTTTACAAGGATGGATTTAAGTAGGCTCATTACCTGAAAATGGATACTTTTAGATACTAATTTTGGTGTACTTATTAATTAATCTTACCAATTGGCAGTGCTTATGAGTAGCTCTATCTTTTGAAATTATTATAAAATTGCAGTTCAAAATATCTAATAATGATTTAATGAAATTACAATTTACATCTTTGAAACATTTTAATAAAGTGTCTGACACTTTGAGTGTATTCTCATCTTTTGTTATTAGAAGAGGAAGGTATCTATCAAAAAGATCTCTGAGAAGCGTTTGTAATGATATGTCAGATTTGATATTTAAATTTTCAAATCCTAAAATAATCATTGAAAATATACGTTTTGCAAGATTCATTAGATAAGCAGACTGTTCTGTTGGTAGAGCTATTTTATTGATGAGCATTCTTAATGAGTTATTTGGTTGATTCTGTAATGAGCAAGATTGAATGTTAAGATCTATATCAATTTTGGTAAGTATTAGTATTTTAATAACCTTGATATATAAAATTGGGGAACAACAAAGAATAATTGTTCCTAAACATTGATATATCCAAAAAGATAATTTATCATCTTTACTCTCTTCACTGATTAATTGTAGAGCCCATTTTTCAATATTGTGGATAAATGATTTACATAAACTATCATAAGGCTGACACATTTGATCCGACTGAAATGCAATTAAATTAAGTACTTTTTTTTCTAAAAATTCAAATATATGATTCCATTATTACTACCTTAAAAGAGTTTCTTTTTTTAGAAATGACCATAAAAAATAAAACTATTGGTTCATCGCAATTTAAAAATTCTATTTTGTCTAGGCTGGAAAATATATCATTAAGCTCTGGTAAGCCAATGATGAAGTTTTTCAAAAAATTTGTTTCATCATTAATTTCAACATTCAAAATATTACACTTCACCCATGCCTTAAATAGAAAATTTCAATCATTATCAATGTGTTATGTTTTTGAAATAATAAAAAATTACCTGTATACAAATAATATTAAAATTACTAATGTCGCTTTTTAAATTGGCCAAGGCAGTGGTATTCTGTAAAATTGAAGCCAAATACAGCCTGGTTATCCTGTAATGATCAACATACCGTTGTAAATTATTAACTACTCATTGTATGCTAAGAGTTACCTTATGTCCTTAATTATAACAGAGGTAGTGAAATGCTGAAATAATGTCACATGTGAATGTCTGTATTTTTTAGCTGTGACTGGATCACGGCAAGCCTCAATGGTAAAAGCTACAGCCAACTTGGTAGAATTAACATAAAAATCTGTTGATAAATCGCAAATAGTAACCGTTTGACGTATTCGACTAGCCACATGACTCCATAAAGCATTAAGCATAGCTGTGCAACCTGAATTAAAAATTTTAAAAAAATTCGTTTTCTATTGATCTTACAAAAGCGTTAAATATAATTTTTACCAATTGGATTTGTTGTATGCAGTTCGTTACATTTCTGAAATACTTTGAGTAATGTACTCGTTAAAACTCCAACTTTATTAGGTGCCGAATCTTTTAAATAACGATCAATCCAACCATCCAATAATAAATGTTCATGTCGTCCAAAATCGTCACTTTTTATTAAAATGATTCTTAAAATGTCAATGAACCACATCAACATAGAGTGAGAAAATTCATCAGATCTACAACTTATAGCGTTCACCTGAAAATGGTATGAATTTGATTTGATGATTCAAATTCCATTTTATGAAAGAAATGTTTAATATTACCGTTTCGGTATAACTTTCTGCAATATCTTTCAGAGACAGATTTTTTTCGTGGTATAAAATTAATACAACAAGACGACTTTTCCAAGTCAATAAACATTTTTTACCACTAGTTGAATCTGCCCATTCAAGCACTGGTGGTAATAAGCTTAACAAAGTTGAACACTAAGAAATAAAAATTATTAGCAATATAAGGACATACATAACTATTCACATTATAAAAACTTACCACATTAATCGTGTCTGCAGTAATTGCTAAAGTTATAAACAATGATATATAATTGTATAATCCACATTCTGAAAAATCTTGGATTTTATTTTGAGAAAATCTAGAGTAGATGCGTCCTTTAATTTGATTCCAAAATTTTAAATCATTTTGATCGTAATATTTCTGTAGGAATGATCCTGTTATATTTAAAATGATAAATTATAATAATATTTCACAGTTTAAAATTATAATTAAAACAAAAGAAATACCTAAAAATTTTAGAAATAAACCAAAACTTGATTCAGTTGTAATATCAACATCTTTTTTTAATCTATCTCTTGAATGATTCAAAATATCCATAGGAGTTTTCCTGAAGTAATTTTTATTTTAATTGATTGAAGAATTTGAAATGTATGAATAAATATATTTACTTTTCACTAGAGGTAGACCATGGCCCTCTTGTTTGCAAAAGAAATGGTTTGTCAAGTCTTTTATGAAAACATTCCCACAGCAACGATATTATTTGAGTTTTAGGCTTCCACCAATTGAAACTCAGTTCATGTAAAAGTGGAATTATACCACATAATTCCTCATCTACTTCATCTCGTCCACCGTCTTTTCCTCCTTTAATGATGAATACTTTTACAACTTTTTCACATTGATCAAAACTTGATTCCATTTGTAAATCTTTAAACTGAACAATTTTTTTAATTTTAAAAAGGTATACAAAATTTTACTTTTTTTATACTTACTCTGTTAGATGGACCATTACAATAATTTCCACTTTCACTATATCCATATAACATTGTTAAATGATATATTAACCATATGGAAAATAATTCTGGTTGTTTACAATCTTTTAACTGAATATTTATACTTAATGAATTACTTTCTACAGTAGATTCATTTGGAAAAAGTTGATTAAGAAAGAGTTTTACATAAATCCAAAATATCTGTTGGGAAAACTTATAATTCAAATAGAACAGTTACATAAGTTATTTTTATCAAATTCACGTACCTTGCTATTAACATTGGCATGTAACTGATCAGTTAAAATTTGAATCATAATCCATAATTCTCTAACGCATGTGCAACTGTATGGAGTTCTAAACTGATAATCTTTGGCTTCAATCTTATCAAAAGTTTTTAATTAGTATTGATTTAATTTAAAGAAACATTAATGTAAATAATTTATACATACAGTAGCAAAAATTTTCATAGCAATATACATTAAATCTCCAATAGCTGAGAAAATTGCATTTTCTAAATTGTCTATATTATTATCTAAGTACTTACAAAAACTGTGTTTAGTGTATACAAGTGTTAACAACAACCATTGCAAATCTAAATGAACATGATATAGATGATATTCTGGAGTGTTACTCTGCAAATTATTGTTATTGTTAAAGAAACATCAATTTAAAATTTTCAACTTTTCTTTAAATAAATACATTTGAAGCTACATAGAGAAATGTGGAGTCTTGGATGTTATGTAGTTGTTTCAAAAATTTGCGTATAGTTTTAATCAATTCCTCAAAATCTTTTTCTGCATCATCTGCTATATCTGTCAGATCAAAACTATCTTCTTTCAAACTATAAGTAACAAAAGTCGAGTGGATAATTCACAGCCTTTTTCTAATGAAGCAAAACTAAGAGTTTATGAGTTTACCTGAGTAAAATAGTTCGCAAATGAAATACAAACTCACTTATCATCGTTCTTGTTGTAGCGTAATCAATTTCTCTATCATTCATTATTTCTTGGCCAAAAATTGCAGGTTTTTCATGCCTAGCCAGTAGTTTTAATTTGGATCTATAAACACATGATCATTTTGAATATTCATAACTTAAAATTTTAAATTTTATTATTTGCTTTTAACTTACTCCATGCATCGTGTAAAATGTTTAATATTTAGTAAAACATTTATACCAGTTAATTCACAATTAAAAATTTTTATAGTACTTGATTCCAAAGTAATTTTTTTTCCATGCAGTAAGTAATCAAGATCCTTTTGAAGCAGAAAGCTCATTGCATTCAACTGCCAATCATGGATGTTAATTTTACCATTGCAAATGAACATTCCTTTGGCCATTGTATAAATGTTTTCTATTTATTTTTCTAACGATAAGGTGTCCTGGTTGACCGGAATCGGGATACGTTTTGAAGATGTTTTACTATTACTTCCCGCTCAAAACTGTAGACTGGTCTTTGGGCTGGCGACCGAACGGTACATCAGCGCATTCTATAGGCTAAAAATTGCAAAAAGCCTGTCACGACTTGCGAGTTTGCGACAGCGATACGCTTAAGTTATAAGTAACGTGAGTAATAGGCAATGGACTGTGGAACGGCAGATAAATATGCCACTTGCAAGCAGGACATACTGATTTGTCTCAACACCAATCAGCACCTTTATAAACTATTGACACTCTAGCTTTTAATTCCGCCTGTTCGATTACGCATTTTTTAGCGCACCCAATAAACTATGACTTATTTATTTCGAATCTCCGACTTGTGTGTTTTTTACCTTTAGTTCAGTAGTACCACACCTACGCTTGTATTTGTCCATATAAAACCCATTGGAAAAACACCAGTTTATAGGACAAAAATGTCTTGGAATTCATTTAGAAGCATCTCCAATTTTTTAGCATTTTTCCATATTTTCAGGAGATTGAAAAATCTTTTCCGAAAAATTCTGAAAAAATTTAGAGGAATTTGAAGACTCTTATATATTATAAAAAAATTTTTCTTCAACAGAATGATTTTTTAGATAAAAAATATGTTTAGTTTTTTATCAAAATGTTACTTCTGCATCAACGATTTAATTAAAAAGTTGTTCGAAAAATTTGCAAAAATTCCTTAAGATACTTCTATACCCAATCATCCTTGATAATATTAAACGTGAGTTTTTCACTGTATCACTTGGAAAAAAATGAGCCACTTTGATTTTCGGTGAAATTTTACATAAAAAACACTATACTTAATAGGGTAAACTGGCTAGTTATGGGCCACCTAAGAAAAATTTTCACTTTGCTTACTTATAGAAATTGTGCATAACATAAAAAAAAATGTCTGAAAATAGCTTCTGAAAGCAAAAAAGGTAACCTTTCGAATGAATACTTATACTTGACATAAAAAAGCTAATAATATTTCTCAAGAAGCGATTAAAGTAAAAAAATGCGAATCAACTAGTTATGGGCCACCCTACTGGGATACCAATGATTCTGAACTAAGGACTGGGTTCAATTTTTATTTTCGAGCACTGAACGTCTAAAAAATGAACACACGTGTTTCAAAATGTATGAGGAAACTTCTGTCATTCTTAAAAATTAAATTGAACCGTTTAAATAAATATTATTAAAGATCATTACAGGTGGCCCATAACTGGATGGACAATTTTACCGGATAGCCCACTTATGGGCCAGGGCAGAGTTATAAATCCTATATAAAAAAAGATTTAGCAGTCCATAAGTAGAGCTGTTCATTTTTTCTGAACGAATAATATTAATAGAAATAGAAATTATTTATTCAAATAATAGCTCACAGTAGCCCATAACTAGAGAGCCACTTTACCCTATGTGATGATATATATGAGTGAGAAATTTCACACGCTAATCAAATGCGAAAAAGTAAAGCGCTTTGCCTGGGGTCATTAACACTTCATTTTTAGTTTTTTAATTGCAGTGAAAGCTTTTACACTTACACGCTTCCATGTTCGAATGAATTTCGATGTAATAATTCCACAAAATATCCATTGGTGAATTTATTTTCCCAATATCTTTCGTATTTATCGAGATAACCATAAAAAAGGGTAATTCGCCCCTACTGCAAAAACGTGCCACTTTTCGCCTTGCAGACCAAGTTTTCGTAATGTACGCCCCAAAAAACATTAAGTATACACTGTCAATTAATTTCTAGTGGACTTTATATGGACTAAGGCTATGCGAGTACCCGATTTTTCGAGTTTTACTCGACTCGAGCCGGGAAAATTCGAGTACTCGAGTTTTTTTCGAGTACTGGAATTTTTTTGAATACTCGAGTTTGTTCGGGTACTCGATGGGCAAAAGTGATGTGCGCGGCGAGTATCATACTTATCAGCATGTATGCACGCAAAGGGAGGCGTCTGGAGATTTTTAATTAATTATTTATTCACTTATAACTCAAATACATTACGAGTACTCGGAAAAACTCAAGTACTCGAAAAATCGAGCAGTCGACTTGAACTACTTCAAGTACTCGCACAGTCCTAATATGGACCCACAAGCATAGGCGGGGAACTCTGACCGCATCATGGTACAACATTCGGTCTTCGGCAGTACCGACACAAGCCGATATTATTTCTTTTTATCAGAGATTATATTGAGAGCATAAAGGTACTTCAGTACCGTTCAGTTCCCAATTAAGTAGCGAATAAAAACTCCCCAGGCAAAATGTTGTCCAATTCAGTCAGGTTTCAGAATTTGGAAACTATGCCGGGCTCGGTCGTTGATTTTATGCAATGTCGTTGCCTAATTATTTTATTACACACTTTGTCTAAATACAAAGTTTACAATTAAGTAGAAGAGAAATAAGTGAAATTGTCTATTTTTAAATTTGTAAAAAAGAAAACATTATCGAGATCATAAAGATTATTTATATTATTTTCATCATTTATAGATGTAATTGCGAGCAAAATAAGTAAATTAACGATAAATAAAAAGATTAACACGATCGCGAGACTTTTAAATTTTATATCATGAACAGATTACAATTACTTTAAATTGGTGATGTAGCGACGATTCGCCGTCTTACTAGTAACCTTATCAGCGATAAGGCGTGCAATCTCAAGCCCCGCCCGTTAACCAATGAGCTCTCGGTGCTCAAAGGAGAATTTCAAAGGAAAATGGTGAAACTCTACGAGTTGATCAGTTAGTCTGAAGCTTCAGAGATATTGTGACAGCAACACGTCTCCTCGATAGAAATGTTGAAACAGAAAAAAATGGCCGTACCCAATATCTTTCATCTCTTTAACTTTTTAATTCAAGACAATGCAAATGAATGAATCTTTTGATTAGAACTTTTTGATTAGTCACATTGATTATACTATTCAATGTGTGTATATTCATTATCAATGATTCAAAAGAATAAATTTATCGGACTCGGAAAAAACCAAATTGGGCCCCTGATGCTTATTACACTGCTGCATGTACGAGTATAGAGCTTGCGACGTTCGGGCGACGAGTTCGCATATGCGAATAGCGATACGACCTTGCACGAAGATGGCAAATTCACACGCTCAGGTGAGTACACGCGCACTACATATGCATATCATATATGTATATACGCTGTACGCAAGAGTGCGGAAAAAATCCGATTCTCCTATCCTTGCGACTATTTTCGCGCGTGTGTAAAGCATTTCGAGGCATGATAAATGAGACTTTTGCGAGAAAAGCAGCGTAGAGTAGACACGCATATATAGTCGCGTCGCTGCTTCGGACGAGTGAAACTTTCCAATTCTCGTCGCGCGAGCAGCTGAACCAGACAATGTAGTCTAGGCGCTAAGGGGGTTTCGTATGCATTGAAAAATGCCTATGCCACTACCCATGGCCGAATCTAGGGGAGGAAGGCATCTTAGAGGGGCTGGAGCCCCGGACCACGAATTTCCAAGGGGCCTCATCTTTGAACATCGGGAGTAATCAAAGCGACCCTGTTCGAGCAGTTTTGAAATCATGAAAATCCGATTAACCCGAAGTAACCCAATTGATCTAGCTTGTGCTCTTTTTAAATGATTAAATTTCGTGCATACCCAAGTAATCAAATAAACTCAGCTCACCAATCAGAAGTACATTTTTGTACTTCTAATTACCCCGCAAAGCTTAGGAATTATTGCTTTGTCTCTGAATTAATCTTATCGAGATGATCGTAAAATGATTTTAATCAAATATTCTGTTATTCATGAGTTGTAACATTGAAAAGTTTACTTTGGCTTCGGCACTGTCATAATGGCTTATACATGAAGCTTAAAATTGGAAAAATTATGTATAATATTGTGAAAAATTATTCTTATCCTTTTCATTATTTTTTTCAAAACCACAAAATCTTGATTTTTCATAGAGGTACAACTGTTTATTATATATAAAAAATGTTATAAATATCTTCTTCCACTTTGCAAAAAGGGCCCTGCAAAATTTACTACGCCGAGAAAATATGAACCCGTGGCTCAAGGAGACGAGTTCTTTTGTGATAGGGTAAACTTTTTTTTCTCAGTGTAAGTCATGAAAAGACTGAGAGGCACAGAAAGGGCTGAAAGAAGACAATGGGACAAGAACAAAACGCGAGGAGAAAATAGCACCCATGAAAAACACGTAACTCCTTCCGCTCAAGAAATGCTTATAAAGGTGGTCTCACGGGAAAAGAATAGAGTCAGAAGAAGATAGGTTTTAGTCGGCATTGGTATGAGAAGCACATGCTCAGCCCACTCAACGTCCAACATATCTATACGACGCGCCTATGATAAATGTTGAATTCATGAATCGATTTCCCTCCTCACATTTGTCGCGCTGATAAATAATAGCCAAATCAACGCCTAACTAAATTGGGAAATTTTTTACGTGATTCTGATGTGGATGTTCTATCCATATTGGAATCTTGGTGCACTCCGAACATCTGCGACAACTCATGTACAGTAAAATCTCCCAATAGCGGACACTCTTCCATCCATCACAAATGGATGGCTCGACAAATTTCGTATCCGACATAAAATCTCGTACAAGAGTATAAGTGGGGAAGCTGCATCGGTTGACCAGGGAACCATAGACCAATGGAAGGTGATTTTAAAAGAAATGATAAAAGATTACGATGCCAAAGACATTTACAATCTCGATGAAACGGCCTTGTTTTATAAAAGCCACACCATCAAAAACAATGTGCTTGCCAAACGTGAATTGCAGTGGTAACAAAAGTCAGAAACCAAGATTGACCGTGATGTTATGCGTAAATCAAGCTGGTGATTTCGAAGTTCCACTTATTATCGGCACGGCAAAACGTCCCCACTGTTTTAAAGGAGTTAACTTAAAATCGTTGAAGATGAGATGGGAAAATAACAAAAAGGCTTGGATGACTCGAATAATTATGCAGGATTTTTTAGAAAGCTTTGATCAAAAAATGCGAGATGCCAAGCGAAAAGTTATTTTGTTCATGGACAATGCTGGCCCTCACCC
>CACVKI010146279.1:0-19060 GCA_902732785.1 Trichogramma evanescens
AAGACATGGCTAGGAAAAATTTTCCACTGTCATCGGTGTTGATACGAGAGCAAGCTTTAATTTTTCATCGACATGTAAGGGAAACTTGCGAAGCTCAAATAACACATTTCTACAAAAAATTATTTTTTTCTAGCAAAAAGTATCACTATGTACATTTTTTCGTCCATCCGGAACTTAACCCCCTAATTCCCATAAGAGTAATGCTTCGATATCTGCGGATTCGATATCTGCGGCACCCTTCCGGAACGTAACCCCCGCAGATATCGGGGTTTAGCTGTAAAATAAAAATTGATTTAAACTTTCACAACCCTGAGTAATAGTTATCGTATAAGATAGCGGATATAATCGCAATGATAGGAACGATACGTATTATTCAATGTTTTACCATGTAACAATATGTAATATAACAAAAGTATAAAGTTTGTTTCATTGTGCATAAAAATAATACATAAACAAAAATGAAATATTTTGTGGGTATAAATCGAATTTTAATTGTAGCGGTACACATACGCTAAAATGCTAAAACAAGTTCTATGCCCAAAGGTAGATGGCACATGTAAATATGTATGCATATATCCGTGTGTTTTGAAATATGTTTTGTATTCTTATTTTATTAGTTATATTATGAATATTATAGTTAATAATATTCTTTGTGGCTTGAGTATAAATCGTCACAAAGTGTAATTTCGTTTCATAGTTTAAAATGTATGATGAAGATTATTTTGAACAATGAAATTGATAAAAATAATAGTCTGTGTGGCTTGAGTAAAGTTCGCTATTATATAAAAAATAAAAGAATATGTGTAGAAGTAATCCACAAATCATAGTTTAAAATGTAGGATTAGGATTGTTTTGAACAATGAAATTGATGAAAATAATAGTCTGGGTGGCTTGAGTAAAAATTTAGAGATTTACAATATATGACAGGCATTGCTAATGATACGATGTTTTTTGAAATAAATTTATTGAAAAAAAAATTTTTTTAAAAATTAAAAAAACATTTAATAAAACATTGTAAAAAAAGTTAAAAAAGTAAAAAAATTAGTCAGTTTTTTATCATAAAAAAAACCGTATAAAAAACGAACCCTTAGGTTTTAAAGGGTGCGGTTTAGTTTTTTAGAATCGGTAGAAAATTTGGATGCGATCTGCATCTTTTTTTTAGAAATCGAAATCAGAAATTTTTACTAGAATTTTGGGAAAAAGCAAGAATTTTCGAAAGAATTGTTGACTTCACTGCTTAATGTATAAGATTTCTTTCTTCCGTTAAAAATAAAACTCTGAACAATTTTTGTATAGTTTGTAGGTTGCCTCAATATTTTTCTATATATTTTTCTATATAATTCACCAATCTCAAAAACTAGCAAAAGGCGTTGGAAAAAAAACTTTTGTCTTTTTTTTTCTTATTTAAGTATACAAACAATTTTCCTAATATTATATTGAAAAAAGTATAAACATCGCAATATTAAAATAAAAAGTCACCGTTCCGTAAAAAGTGTCCGAATATTGATACAATCATGACCCTATCAAAAAAGGAGATATCATCTCAGTCTTTTACTTTCTATCGCAGCAATCTGGCCGTCTATCCTCTGCGCCGCGGCTCGGGTACGAACGATGATCGTTACAATCGAACGAGCCCAAGTAGCCTGGACTACTCGAAGCGCATATTCCTGATCGAGTATCCGTTCCCAATCGTCGAGCCGGCCACCTACGCTCTCGTGTTCTTCAGCGAGGAGCTGATGTGCGTGATCGGGGGCATGTTTTACGTCGCCTGCGACACGACCTTCGCCCAGCTGCTCACCCACATCACGCTGCAGATCAAGGTACTGAGGCTGGACGTCGAGGCTTTCGTCGATCGCCAGTCCAGCGACGCCGAGCAGATGAGAAAATTGATCCTGCTCGTGCAGAGGCATCGCAAGCTGCTGCGGTATCTATCGTGGTGTCTTCTTTTTTTTGGTTTTAATTTTTTATTATTAGTATTCAATCGCTGATTCGTTTCCGTCGCTCAGTCTCTGCGAGACGCTCGGGCAGATGTACAATCCCGTGATCGGAGTGCTCGTGCTGATATCATCGGTCAACATTTGCTTCAACATCTTCGAGATGAGTCAGGTACGTATCGTATTATTCGAAAAAAAAGCTACAAAACAACCAATGAATTTGATATACTTGACACATGGATACCGATGAATTTTCCGGATTGCTATTAACCCCTACACGGAAAAACTGGCGCCGAGCTGTGAGCCTTGCTCGTTGAGAGCATGAGTTTTAGGTTCATGCGCAAGAAAAAGCCGTGCATGAGCAGCAGCGTCCCAAAGCGGCAGTCGCACGGCACTTTTTGTCGAAATTGCTTAATTTCTAACTCGCTTGAAAACCTCCTAAACCTACTTCAAAAAAATATGTGACCTATGATTTCGATTGGAAATTTCCTCAGCTTTCTGATGGTTTGCTTAAAATTTCCGAAAAATCTATTTTTCCCGCGAAAATTAAAAAAATAAACTTTTAACATTAAATATATTAAAAAGCGTCATTTTAAGATTTTTTATAATAGTCTAGATCGAAAGCTGAAGAAATTTCCCATCGATATGCAAGTCGTTATAGTGTGAAAATAATTATTACTTATTTAACCACAGCGAAAAACATGTAAAAACGCGTTTTTAATAAGTAATAATTATTTTCACACTATGAAAACTTGCATATCGATCGAAAGGTGATTAAATTTCCTTCATTTTCTCTCACGGGAGCATCACTCTAGCTGTTATAGTTTTCAAAATATATTAAAAAAAAATGAAAGCTGCACTCAAATTTTGTGGTTTTTTGTTAATAACAAAAAAAGTTATTGTCCAAATGGCAACAAAACTCGCCCACATGTTCCCACGCAACCCTCTACGAGGTGGTGTAGGCCGTTTGTACAATACATTTTGGAGATAGGAAATGTTCGTGGAACTTGTAGAGAAAGGCTTGGAGGTTCTAAAACCATTGTTTAAATTGAGATTAATGATTCCGCTGGGCAAGAATGAGCTCCGAGAAAACATGAAAAAAATTGAAATTAAATTTTGAATGAGCGATTACAAGAAAACTATAAGTCTTAGAGATTTCAATTTTTTTTTCTGTGTTTTGAAGATGATTCAAAGTACTTTCTCGTGAAATCTTAATTCTGTACGATAAAAAGTAAGGGAGATATGACTTTTCGAAAAATCATGGTTTTTTTGCGGTTTTTAATTAATAACTGTATGAAAAATTATTTTTTTAATCACTCAACTACGTCATTTTAAAGGTCTTGCGATTACCTACAACTTGCTCATTGCACTTACAACGATTCGTCCGCCACGTTTCGTTGAAAACCGAAAAAACACTTTTTTTGCTTATTTTTCCAGTTTTACGGCCGCCATTTTGTTATAAACAATAATTGGTTGGTACATTCTCACCACAATGCAACATTTTCAATACTTTATACATCCACCGGGTTAGATTGCAGATATTTGCTTGCTCAAAAATTACCTCCATTTTAGCTATAATCCCAGGCCCAAATGGAGCCATGTGTCCAGTTGATCAAATGAGCTGATCCACATGAAACCCTCGTAAATTCTAATAAATATCTCCTTTTTATCTAAATTTTTCGAAATTGATTAGAACACTCGGTAATAAACGATGCTATCATGCTATCTGAGTTTTATGATCACACATTGTCGGTTAAGATCTACATATGCAGTCTAATGGAGTATGTTGGATCATGGCTATATAAATTTCTCCCGAATTTCTCCCAGAAATACTTTAATTGCCTTTTATTATTCTTATGATCATTTTCGCGTAATGTGACATACTCATAAGATATTTTTCAGTATACATTTATTATGGGTGTGGGGTTTTCACGTGTATTATGCGAACGAGTAAGATTGTGGTCAAGTATTCATAGATTAATAAGTTTCAAATTATTTGTTAGAATTGGTAAATATTGTATTTTTGGTTTTTTCAAAATTTTTTTTTCATTTACTTCCTCCAATCATGTTTTTGTGGAGAATGCGTCTGAATAAACGCCAAAAATGTATTATAAATCTGGCGTAAGAGGAAGCGCTTTGCCACTTGTATTGTGTTTGTGAATTGGTAGCATTTTTTAAAGCAAAAATGAATCAAAATATTGATGAAAATTCGATAGTAATAAAAGTCTGCTCTCACCACTAGATGGCGAGTACCTTTATATGTAAATCTGCAAGTGGTAAAGTGAAATAAATTGTATAAATTCAAGTATGGTTTTCCTATTAAACTAATACTGGGTGTCGGATTTGAAGTTCACAAAAATGATCGAGGCTGCGCTGCGAGAGTCTTTTATAGCATGACAGAAGACTAACGCCGAGTAAATAATTTATTTGTACCATGCAAACAATAGAGTTTATTTCCAATGTATATAGCCATTAAAAAATAAAAATAAATGTACTCATATGTATTTCTTTGCCAAATGCAAGACTCATTAATAAATAATTACAAGTAAAAACCTTAATGATGAAGAGTTTAATGATTCATCTGAATTAATATAAGTACAAGTAAACCTTACACATCGGAAGAATCTCGGCTTATATTACTTATGCCACTAACTCGCCTTCTCTTAGCGCGCGAGTGACGATCGGAGTAGCCGCCGCCTAGCGGTGACAAACTGAACCAGTTAATTTTCCGTGTTCTCGAGTCGAAACATAAAGAAAAAACTTTTCACTGAAAATTTTTTGAAAAGTTTCTGATACTTAACTTGAAATATTTTTCAGTCGACAACATTGAAATGATCCTTCAAAATATTTCTGACGACTATTTGAAAAGTATCTGTGATAACTTTTCTCAAAATAGAAACTTGTCACTGCAAAGTTTTTGAAAAGTTTCTGATACTTAACTTGAAATATTTCTTAGTCAACAACCATGCAATTATTCTCTAAAAGTTATCTGAAGACTACTGGAAAAATATCCATGATATCTTTTTTTCAAAATAGAAACTTGTCACTGCAAAGTTTTTGAAATTTTTCTGATACTTAACTTGAAATTTTTTTGGTCAACAAAAATGAAAATATGATTCCGAAAAATTGAGGGTTCGATGGATATTCGTAATTTGACGTCTCGCTTTGAGTGGTCAATTACAAGAACCCGGTTGAATGGTTGGTTAGCATGAAAAAAAGTATACACTACTCGTGACAAATTTTTTTTCCGAGGGAAAAAATTTCGTCCCTAGTAGTGTAATATACTATTAAATGCAATATCTCATTGATTAATTGAAAACCAAAAGAATATATCAACAATTCAACAACAAAAGAACAAGTTTTGATATTCCGTCTGAAATATTCATTAGTTATTTCAATTTTTTTAAATTAAAAATGCGATAACTATTATACATTCAATAATAAGCTTGTGTGTATGAGTATGTCTTATATTGCAGGAAATGTCGGAGGGGAAGTATTCCACAGGCTTGGTACACGCCAGCATACTCACGATGACGATGTTACAAGTGTTATACTACTGCTCATTCGCTGAAACTCTGCGTGAACAGGTGTCAAACACTTGCCCACATTACGATACAACACGAGCTAATTTTAAACGATCGCTCGTGGAATAATCATCAGGATTTATTTTCTTTTCTTTCGGTCTCGCATCCATAGGCAGAACTGCTCGCCGATTCCATTTACAGTTCGGACTGGGCTGATCTCGATGCGAAATTTCGACGGGATTTGCTGTTCTTCGTGACCAGGGCCCAGATACCAGTGGAATTTACGGGGTTCAAGATCTTTCGAATCAATCATCGACGAATCACATCCGTATGATAAAACATACCAAACGCGAATATAGATGTTTCACATAAAAAAAACAAGGGTATGTTCTTGTACAGGATGTAACGATCTTATTTTGCAGATATTGAGAAAGTCCTACACGTTTTACATGGTACTGCAGACAAGTAAATGAAAGATTAAGGAGAAGAAAAAAAAATGATGTGGCTGCAATCTAAATTAAGATCTGAAGGCGATGTATGCATCGTATTGGCATCTACTACAGTTTGGATTGATTTTAAGTTCTATTGTGGCTTTTCGTTTAATCCTGATTTTTTCATTTTACCGTATAGCTGCATTGCTTTTTTAAAGGTTTTGGACAACCTAAGCTCTCAACAACAAAAATTCTATCAACAAGTTGTTGTTTTTTATTTTACCAAAGCGAATATAAATGATTTATTATAACTACATTATAATCTTGTTTGAGCCTTAATTATTTTTACATTATAATCTTGCTTGTGCCTTAATGATGTTGTAAATTAAACTAAAATAAGCTCAAAATGAAAAAATTAAAATTCAAGATATTTATTGAAATAAATTAATAAAATTTTATTTTTTATTGATATAAGGTTATTATTCGCACTGCTGAAGTAAAATCACAATTTAAATCAAAGTTTTAACTATACGTCAATTGTGATATCTTTATTTTAATTACTTGTTTAATGACAGTCCAATACAATAAAATTTGTATGATCAAACTAGTAATTCCATAAAACAAATACATTAGAACTATCCATAATGTAATCATTGCATTATTTACAATTTGTTGCTATTGGTGGTGAAATAAGCATGACTAAAATTAATTAGTCATTTATTCATTTGTTTCAAGTTTATAACCAGGTGGTAAAAATTGGTTGAAGCCAACGATTAATTCATGATGTCCTTGGAATAATTGACGAACCGTGCACATAACTCCTCGAGTATCTATTTCTTGAACATTGAATTTTTTCATCAAGCTTAAAAAATCATCGTAAATCTGAGGCTGATCCTCAAAGTGATATTAAACTTGATTAAGATACGATGAGGCTTTTTCAATTTTGAGCCTTTCAAACCTCGGGCCAGAATCACTGGACTGCGACACAACTGCTTCATTCGAACTTGAAGTGCTATCGATTGACATTTCTACCTCTTCTTCTGTAAAAAAAAAAACAACTGCAATTAAGTAAGATCATATAAGTTGAAAAGGCATCGAGGAAAATCGCTCCAGTATTGTTAAAACATAGTAAAAGCTGGGCATATTCACGATTTTTCCACCGATTTGTACACGTCATAATAGATATCTATTGGAATTACCTAATATGTAACCATTGCATTACTTACCCGGCGTTATTGTTGGTGGTGAAATAGACATGCTTAAAGAGACTCTTACAGCGCAGCATTGATCATTTGTTTGAACTTCAATTCTGTCACACGGTGCTAAAACTTGATTGAGGCCAACAATTAATTCAGGATGTCCTTGGAATAAGTGACTAATCCTACGTAAAACTCATAGAAGATCTATTTTTCCAGATTTATAGTATTTCATCAAGTTTAAGAAATCTTTGTAAACCTTGGGCTCGTCGCGAAGTTTCGCTTTAACTTCATAGGCATACGATAGCGCATCGTCGATTTCGGACCTTTGAAACTCCTGGACAAAATTACTTGACTGCGACACAATTGCTTCATCCAAGCTTGATGTGACATTGGTTGACATTTCTACCTCTTTTACTGCAAAAGAAAATGTATATGGTCAGATCGTATGAGATGAAAAGATTTCGAGGTAAATTGTTCCAGTTTTTTTTATAACATAATAAAAGCTGTACACTAGTGTCCGTTTGATTCGGTTCGCCCTTGCTGACTACGTAAATTACGTTTGTAGTGCAATAGGGGCTTGCGCGAGTTTTGATGCGCTTTGTGAATAAATGGAGGGTTAGAATCGAGGTCCGAATCTAATAATCTAATAATAAATTTGAGGATGCGATTATCGAATCATGGAGTTATCGAATATCGAATATCGAATCGAATATCGAATCGAATATCGAATCGAATATCGAATCGAATATCGAATCGAATATCGAACATCGAATGATGAGTCAAGCGAAGCGCGCTAAATGTCTCTATGAATTGAAGTATGTATATCGATATCGAATCAAAATCGAAATGTATAATCTTTAATATACTACGTATGTCACAGTTATTATGCATTTGAGCCGTATAGCCATGTATACGAAAATATAGATTATACAGAGCATCATAAGAAATCTGACCAACGCTTGAATTTTATGAAGTGTGATAACACAATTAAAGATGTCATGAGGCCAGCTGAGTAAACAGAGGTGGCCTGAGATCAGATATCTGAAGTAACAGGATAATAAAAAAAATGAGAGACGTGGACCATCGACCAAGTTAGGAGAACTTTCTCAAGTCACGGATTCTTATCTTATGTTTGAGTCTGAGCCTGGGAGAAGGGGACCAACCATCGGGCCTTATAATAAGGCCTAGTCTTAGACAAATCGAGGCCTTAGCATTATTCTTGATTTTGACTTCGAGCAGTAACAACGTACGTTTTAGAAAAGAGTCAGCATAGCTGCACCTCTGCCGAGGCAGACGGTCAGCTAAAGTTAGTTATCCAGAGACAGGGAACTCGTGCAGAGCTCGTGACTAAATCTCAGAGTCTTACAAAAATTAAAGTTTTATTAAAAAGTTGTACTGCAGTATTAAAATCATCTAGTTCAAATAAAAGAGTAAATAGATTAGGAATTAAACGTTTTAATACGCGAAGTGCTCAAGTGGTTCCAGCTCATTCTTCGAAGATTCGTCGATTCTCTATTCGTCTGGGGCAGCGTACGAGAAGGGAATCACCGAGCCAAGAGGAAGCCAGCCATTAGTGTGTGTTGCAAAATTGAGTTGAATAAATTAATGTAAGTTATTTTAAAAATTATAAAAGATTGTCCATGTACTATTATTTCAACCTCCTTCCCAACCACTTCTGTAATAAAGAATTAAAAAATTATAAAACTATGTAATATTCGTTAATTCGGATGTTACAAATCGGAACAGAGCAGATTAAAAAGATTGTTAATAAATAATTCGTTAACTTGATCAGTCAGAGTGAAAAATTAGATCGTACATAACCCCAAGCCGAGGCCGCAAAAGAAGTGCATAAGGGATTTCTTTTTTGGCGGCTGAGACTACATACGATATTTCATATTCAGTGGTCCTATAAAAGCATATCTCTCTCTGCGCAGGCGAAGGAAAATAGTTGCTTGCGAGCCGCTGCTAACATCATTCATAAATAAAATATATCTAAGTCTCCTAGCAAAATGGTGCTAATGTGGATTAAGAAGGATAGATTTAACAAGATTCTATTTCGACCATCCGTACAATGAAAATAAAAAAAATCGCATTCAACAAAGATAATTTAAAACTGAACACGCTTTAAACCCTAAAGAGTTAACATTAGTACCTATAAAAAGTTATTCCCGAGAAATGTTCGCCAGAAATTCTTTTCGATGCAGTGCTTAATAGGATTCAAAAGAGTAATTCGTAAACCCTACACTTAAAAATGTTGCGAACGCAGATTATTTTTTTTCGAAATTGACAAGGGAAAGTAATTTATAATTTGGATTATTCTTTTCAGAAACCAGCAATCTGCGTTCTCAACGCGAATCCTAGCGCTTTATCAGAAAGAGTTTTTTGGAACTATGTTCACTTTAGAGGTGTGAATTTAACTTTTTGAGGTTTAAGAGGATCATGCAGTTAGCCCAAAAACCCAAATTTTAATCCCGTTTTCTGAATCTTTTACTGAATAAAAGGCTCTATGACGAGCTTTATTTTAATGATTTTAAGGTAGCTACTGTAGAGCCTTACAGTTAAATATTCAGTGAATATTCCGAAAACTAGATTGAAATTTTAATTTTTGGGCTGACTTCGATATCAGCATACACCGTTTTAAATTGTTTTCGCAAAGTGCCATCTTTAGCCGAACTTGATTTTAATTATTTTTACGCTACGGGATGCGAAGGTAGCGTCGTGCAAAATTCAGCTCCGAAGACGCATCTTGCCGCTTAATAAACTGGAAATAGCACTTCATTGTAATGTTCTGCCGTGCATCATCGTGTAGCTAAGAAGTTTCAATGTGTGATAATAAAACCATATCTAGTAATAGCTCGCATTTCTGCTTAAAAACATCTACTGGGTCTGCAATGTCGATTTTTGAAAATCATTTGATACGTATTTTATTGTTTTTCAATTAATCCCCTATTAATTAAGGTCATTTATAAAAATGAGTATGACATCACGTTTATTTAGAAAATGTTGTACCTCCATTAATGATTGACCCATGAAAAAACAATGCGATAGCTTTTCTGTCAAAAATAGTTAAAATAAGGTCTAAACGTAAAGTCATATTTTACAACTTTTTGCACTTTTTTGGCTAAAATCTGACCGAAAATTTTTGAATTAATTAAAGATAGATAATTCTTTCGAAAAACCCATATTTTTTTGAGCAGTCAATAGATTTCCATCAAAAGAGCAAATAGGAATATTTTGGGAATAATTTATCGTTAAAAATTGATTAAACGCGATAATTTAATATATCCGTGATAATAGGCACACCCACGGTAATGGGTACATTTAACCTATGCAGCATTAGTAAAAAATTATATCACAGGCACATTTGAATAACTCTTTGCGAGTAGCGAGATGGACAGATAATACTTTTCATCTTTCAACGCAGTAAGGCCAACTCCACATTTTTTTTCTACCTCTCTCTCTACCTTATCTACTTATTTGGACCTCGATTCTAACCCTCCATTTATTCACAAGTAATTTACGTAGTCTGCAAGGGCGAACCGAATCAAACGGACACTAGTGTATATAATCCTACGCTTTTTTCACTGAGTCGTACGCGCCATATCGTATCTGAAGTGGAGGCGGGGCTATGCCGTTTTAGCTTGCTCGATAATGATAAAATCTGGCCCGTGACGTCATGGCCCCGCCTTCAGATCCCAATACTACGTATCTACTTTAACGTCTCTCGGCATGATACATGACATGATGTCACTTTTTAATCTGGCAATCGAATTTAACATGTATTTTAAACGATATTTTTCATGAACATAAGCCTAGTTACGTGTATATGTGGAAAAGCGAATTGAGAAGAATTTGCGGTAAATATTCAATGCTACGCATGGCATTTCATCTAGTAAATGAAATTAATTACGTGTCATCGAGCAGCAACACAATAGCAGAAGAAGAAGAAGAAAAAAAAGAAAAAGACGACACCGTAGCAATTGATCGCATACGAATGTCAAGCAGCACGAATATATACACGTGCTCTACACAATGTCAAAACTTTCTTTAAGGCTCCACTATATATAGAGCGACGAATACCGACATACCGATATTATTTTGTACCCATTTTTTTGGGGAGTGAATATGAAATTTATAAAAATGTGCCAATGTCGTTAGATTTTAATGAAGTGTTCAATGAAATAATTTAAACTAATTGTTTGAGAACGCGTTACTTTTTAGGTTATAAAAGGCGGATAATTGAAAATCAAGTTTGTTTGAAAGTACCGTCATTTAATTGAAAACTAACGAAATAGACATTTTTACAAGTTTCATAATCACTCCCATAAAATTTAAAGTTGAATGGTTGCCTAGATAATACAATAAATGGGTAAAAATAATTACGTATTTGTTATCGACTGCGTAAGTATAGAGAGCCCTCAATACGCGCACGTATCCAAATAAATAATACAATTTTAGAGTGTCAATATTTTTATGTAATAATTCTTAAATAAATAGTTTGAAGTATTGATTTATAACACTAATTCGTGTACTTATTTTCGTTTTTGTCCGTGAATAATTTTTCAAATACGAGTGATTTTTAAATTGTCTCTCTCAAACGTGCACACACACCCACACACGTACTCGCGATTAGACAGACGTCAAGATTTATGCTGGTAGATATTTTTCTAGTTATATCATAACAATTGTTATAAATTTACACTTACTTTTTTTGAGGGCCAATTAATGTTGATCGGATCACCGATGGCTTAAATTTTAATTTCGAGGATTTTGAAGCCGAAATGACGGGCGATGAAGCAAACTCGAGTTGTACACGATTGCGTGTGTCGATCACAAATGACAATACAGATGAAAAAACGTCACGCAGTAGAGCACGTGGAGGTTTCGGGAGATGCTACCATCCGACAGAGAGCGCGAGCATACAATTGGAAAGAATAGGTACGGTTCACTTTCCAGAAAATAGTCGGCGTGATGCTCACGCTTACTGTAATGAAATTCGAAATTTCATGAAAAATTTCATGAAAAGTATAGTATTATAAGCCGTCGGAAAAACGTGTAAGAGTCCGCTAAATAACCAAATTTATCAACGAAAAAAAAAATTTGATTCTTTCTTGATGAAAGGAAAAATATTCCTTCATCTTTACATAAATTGTCACTCAGTTATTTTAACTTTTCTGTTTTCGAAACTTCAGTTCAAACGAATTTTTTAATTAAATTGTTAATCCTATACTTCACTACTCAGAATAGCTATACGAAATTTGATTTTATTCCATTTATTTAACACACAGAGAGAGAAAGACTATATTAAATATCGAAATATTTATAAGTAAAAATTACTATGTTCGCTGGGAAAAGTGCCTCATAGTCTGACATTATAAAAAATTGAAAAATCGAAAAGCATATTCGTTGGCACCGTCCAAAGGGTCCACCTCAGAACTGCCCACGTCGAGTAAAATGTACACAAACAAACTCTACACAAATATTTTGTATATGTTTTAACAATTATTGTACACGATTAAATTGTACAACGCTAATATGCAGAAAAATCATACACAGTCAAACTTTACACAAGTATTGTGATAAATAGCACGAATTAATTTTACTCGATCAAACTCTACACGAACGCTGTGCTCTAAAATCGTAAATTATTTCTACACGGTCAAATTCTACACGTGCTTGATGATGCATATGGTCACTTATTCTTACCACATATAACTCTACACGTGTTCGATGATCAAAGTAGAAAATAATTTATACACAAATAAACTCTACACAACATTTTTTGTTCACAGACAAATTCTACCCGAATCCGTCGTTGCAAGAAGTAATATTTTTTACACGGTCAAACTGTACACACTTTTTTTTATACACAGACAAACTCTACACACTTATAGTGTGTAAAATTAATAGTGATCTCCTTTAAGATACAATTTGTTGTGTATTTTCTCGTGTATATCATTAGATGGCGCCATATTTACCAACCTGTGAAATGGAATTTAGGAGATCTGAAAAGGTGGATATAGGTCGAGCTAAGTGGATGCGATTTTTCTGATAGTTTTTTTCACATTCTTTTGGATGGGTAAAAGCTCGTTAACGGACAGTCATCTCCTCTTCTCCCTGGTGTAATTATTAGTAAAAAAAGGAACAATAATTACAAAAACAGTGCAACAACAACAACAAAAACTTCTAGATTCATCTCAGTGACAAGCCTAACCTCAAAGTAGGTCAAGGGTAAGGCAGCCCCCGCTATGGCGGGCGGCGCAAACACTTTTAACCCGACAACAAACGATGTCATCATGGAAGAATATAACCGGAAAAAAAGGCTGAGTGACTTCGATTTTCCAGATGAGCTAAGTTCCAAAAAAATGTACACGCCTACAAGTGAAACCCAGTTCACACCCGCCTATCAAAATACCGGAACAACTCCAAAACATTTCCAACATTCGAATCTACCTCCACCATTACCTCTGTCTCAATCACAGTTGCAACAACAACAACAATACCAACAACAGCAACAGCAGCAACAAAAAGACCAACACGATTTCTTCAGCCAAAACAACAAAGGACCATATGGAGTATGGATAAAAAAGAAAGACCAGGACTCAAGAGATCTAAATGCATACAAAGTAGGCAGTGTGATCTACAAGTCTTACCATAACGTAAAAGACATAAAAAAACGTGGAAAATTTGCTGTGGAAATAATATTCCAATCTAAAGATGAAGCAAACAGAATACTCAAGGATCAATCTCTCTCCAAATACAATTGGGAAGCTTACCTTCCAGGATATAGAAAAGAAAGGAAAGGACTAGTCAAGGGTATCTCAACTGAAATATCAGAAGATGATCTACTCATGGCATGCAATAATAATACTAAAGTAAATATTATGAGTGTCAAAAGATTAAACAGGAGAAACAGAAATGCCAAAGATGGTGATGAAAAATGGATCCCAAGTGAATCTGTGCTTTTTACCTTTGAGGGTCAAGACTTGCCTGAAGAAATTAACGTATTTTATGTCAGAAGCAAAGTAGAGCCATACGTCGCCAAACCCATGCAATGCTACGGCTGCTTTGGCTATCGTCACACCAAGAAACGATGTACAAAAAATGAATTATGTATCTTTTGTGGAGAAGAAAGGCACGAGGAACCTTGTAAAGTACCTATACCAAAGTGTGTCAACTGTGGGCAAGCCCACAAGAGCACAGACTATCAATGTGAAATTTATAAACTTCAAGCCAGAATTAACACTGTCTTGGCCTATGACAATGTATCCTATCTGGAAGCAAAGCGAGCCGTTTTAGGTGCAGCTTCAAAAGCCCCTGTTCGCTCAAAAGAGAATTTCCCAAGCCTTGACCTCAAGAAAAACCAATCAATGAACCAGGTCGTCAAATCCTCTACAATAAAAAATACCAACACATTTAATACACGTAAAATTATTCCATACAACGCTGACATCACAGGTAACTTAAATGAAGAGATTCAAAAAACTCGCCAACATGAATCAGAGGAAAATGATACACTCTCAACTGCATCTATATCACAGCCACAAGCTCCGACACAGGTCACTGGAGCATCTCATCAACCAGATACTAAAAACAATAACCAAACCAAAGAAAACCAGGCACTCTCATCCAAGAACCTGGCCCCAAATTCGAATCAGATAGATATTAAGAAATATAGCCACCAACATCAACAACAGCAACCGCAAGGTAAAGGATCCAGAGGGAATTCTACATTAGAACACATCAAGGATCCTCGTTTATGTGACACCATTAACAGACTGAAGAGTAAAATTAGTAATAACAATAATAACAATAGCAAATTAAGCAGTAAAAACAATGTGAATAATGCTAATATAAAGCATTAGGCAATCAGGCATCATACTATTATTACTACTAGATAAGGAAGAGTATAAATACTAAATAAATAAATTCACAATGTATACACCAAAAAGTCATTTGAAAATCTTGCAGTGGAACGCAAGAAGTGTGAAAAAGAAATTAGAACTTACAAACAATGCTCATAACTATGACGTGATTGTCATCTTGGAATCTTGGCTGAAGGACAACGACAAATACCACATTAAAGGATTTAATACTGTCAGATTTGACAGACCCTACGAGGCACATGGAGGAATTGTCATATTACTAAAGAGTCATATTGTTTTTAGATCTGTCACACTCAAAACTGAATTACAAAGCCTAGAGATAGGATGCATATCAGTTGACACAAACCTTGGTGAAATTTTATTGGTAGCAATTTATAGAAGTCCCATACATAATAACAAATTGCAGAACTTGGAGTGGACAAACTTAGTCACAGAGGTTTCTGAATATGAATCATTTATACTACTAGGCGACTTAAATGCTCACCATTATTTGTGGGGCAGTGTAAAGAATTGTACAAATGGAGAAATAATTGCACAAAGTCTAGACCCAGAATTATTTTTTCTCTTAAATGATGGAAGCGCCACCCACGTTACCATCACTCAAGACTCATGTTCATTTTCACATATAGATCTGACAATTGCCTCTCCTAATCTTGGCCTTCTCTCGCAGTGGACAGTACTTGATGACACATGGCAAAGTGATCACTATCCAATAGAAATAAGATTCGACATCAACCCTTCTTCATCTCCTAAACTGGAATACAGATATAATATGAAAAAAATTGACTGGTCAATTTTTATGGAAGAACTCAATACTTCCAAAAACACTTTCACAAGTCTAGAATTTCTAAATTCAAATGTCCTATCCAGATACGACCAATTTATAGAGCTCGTTCGATCCGCAATTGAAAAATCATTACCAAACAGAAGGACTAAGGAGACTTCTAGCTCAATCAACAGGACACAGACATACCAAAGAAACTGTGTTTGGTGGAACGAAGATTGCTCTAGAGCTATCAGAAGACGTAAAGCCAAATTAAAATCATTGAAATTCAGATGCGACCTCCAATCGTTCATCGAATATAAAAAACTATGTGCAGAGGCCAAGTGGTCATTACAAAACGCCAAGAGAAATAGCTTCCGCGACTACTGTAGTACATTTAACAGATTTACCAATATTTCTGACATTTGGAAAAAAATAAAAATATTTGGGAATAGTTTGAGCAGGCCGCTTACAATCACTGGTAACAAATCTCTAATCGACAGTTCCAAAAAATGCTTGGAGGAACTATGTCAAAAACCGAATGTAATCGTATCAGATAATGTTACAGAGATAATAAATAACTATCAAAGTGAAGAACCTTTTCTGGACTCTCTCTTCAGTTATGAAGAGCTTACAACCATAATCAATTCAGTTAGATTGAGCTCCTCTCCAGGGCTCGACAAAATAAATTATGAAGTGATCTTCAGACTACCGGAATTCTTCAAAAGAGTACTGTTAGATATTCTAAATGATTTATACATACTGGGTGAACTCCCTTCAGACTGGAGCGAGTATGTCATATGTTTCATCCCCAAAGACAAAGAGAAAGTCAGACCAATTTCTCTAGCATCATGCGTACTCAAACTTCTTGAAAAAATGGTGAATAGTCGTCTAGTGTGGTGGCTAGAAGCCAACGAGAAACTGTCGCCCACACAGTTCGGATTTAGAAAGGGCAGATCTTGTTCAGATAATATCACCTTACTAATATCATCAATCCAACAAGCATTTTTCAAAAAAGAGAGCCTTTGCGCTCTCTTTCTGGATATAAAAGGGGCCTTTGACAATGTAGTACCCGAAATCCTTCTCAAGGATCTTATTGACCTAAAACTTCCTAAACAACTAATAGTATTTATTAAAAATGTGATCTCTAAAAGAAGACTACACCCTATGAACCTACAAAGCGATGGCAACTACGTTGTTACGAAAGGATTACCACAAGGCAGTGCTTTAAGCCCCACACTTTACTCTATATATACAGCAAAACTAGATTCCATTATCAGCAAAAAAACCAATATTCTTCAATTCGCAGACGATGTTGCTGTTACAGCTACTGGTAAACATATTGATGATCTCACTCACCAACTTGAAAGAAGCGCTCAAAGAATGTCCTACTTCCTTGAAAAGAGAGGCCTTAATCTAGCTCCCAACAAATGCAAATTCGTAATTTTCAACAAGAGCAGTATTAATACAGATTCTTATCAGATAGAAATTAATCAAACTATAGTCACTCCCTCACAACATGTGAGATTTCTTGGCATAATATTGGACAACAAGATGACATGGCGACAACATATTGACAGCTTAATAATTAAGTGTAACTTGCCTCTGTCAATAATAAGGTGCCTGCGGGGTACCTGGTGGGGTGGTGATCCCAAAACACTATTACTACTTTACAGAGGACTAGTGGCGTCTCGTTTGGAATATTGTGGATTTTTGATATCACCTTGTTCAGACACTCACTTTCAAAAACTCCGGGTGCTACAAAATCAAGCTATAAAGCTCGCGATGGGCTACAGGAAAAGTACCCCATCAAATGTTATACTAGCTGAATCAAAAATTTTAGACCTGGAATTTAGATTTGAATTCCTGGCCTATAAATATATTTTAAGATCGTTATCAATTGAACATAATCCAGTTATAATAAGTCTCGAAAAGCTTCTAGAAATATCTGAAGATCCAACAAAAGATTTCAATTATTCCAAATCTCTGCTTGTAAAATGCTTTGAGAATAGCTGGTTTCTCAACGGTCTGATCGACTCATCTCCAAAAAATTATCTGTACTGTTATCCCTATGGGAGCCGTTTCTACACCCTCAATATCGACACCGTTACAGGACGAACTTTACAAAAATCTCTTGATCCAAATAGGGAATTTTCCGAACTATTCAGCCGAAATACTAATTGCTCACATATCTTTACGGATGGCTCTAAAATTCAAGAGGAAGGATTATCCTATGTGGGTTTCTCAGTTTGGAGCGAAAGCCTCCCCGCCACATCACGCAAGCTACCGGATGAATCCTCAATTTTTACAGCTGAATGCCTGGCAATTATCACTGCAATAGAAACGATCAAAACAGATACAGCACAGAGATACATAATCTTCTCAGACTCCTTAAGCGTATTATCAGCACTGCAAAACCCATCTAATGGAATCACTTTAAAGCTTAAAAACATGATCTCGGAAGTTGAAAATACAGGAAAAGAGGTTGAACTCATATGGATACCTGCCCATGTGGGTATTAACGGTAATGAGCAGGCTGACTCTTTGGCTAAAGTCGCGACCAGGGAAGGCCAACTCATGAATACAACAATTCCTCATAATGATTTATTTGCCAAATTCAAGCGGGACATCAAATTTAGCAATAACAACAAACTCAAACTTCAAGGTGAAACGAAAGGCAAAAAATATTTCGAATCATTCTACAAAGAAGAAAGTAAGGAACCTTGGTTCCACAGCTTCGACCATTTTGAAATTTCGAGAAGAGCGCTGGTTACTATAAATAGAATTCGGAGCAATCATACTTCTCTTAACCATAGCCTAGCTAGATTTGGAATTGTTGAATCTGACCTGTGCCTGTGTGGGGTAACACAGGACACAGTGGAACATATATTCTGGCAATGTGTGCAGTTTGACTCAGCTCGACTCCAAATGTTAAACAAATTAAAAGATATAGAGCCATACGGGCCTTACTCGACGTACGCCTTCTTAGCTACAATGAACGTTAAGATAGTTGGTATACTTGGGTCATTTATTGACAAAATCAATATAAACATTTAGAAATAAATTTCACTTCAAAATTATTTTTCTGTAGTTCATTTATACAATATTGTTAATTTACTCTAATATGTATGTATTACTAGCTTAAGCTAAAAACTGTATTGATGTGTAATTTTAAATCATAATTTCATTTCTAATTCAGGTACACAATACTATTAAACTATTCCAATATGTATGTATTACTAGTTTAAGCTAAAACTTTACTTATGTGTAATTTCAAATCATAATTTTAATTCTAATTTTAAAATTTTAAGAGACCCCTATGG
>CACVKI010146279.1:19110-37534 GCA_902732785.1 Trichogramma evanescens
TGTGTGTTGCAAAATTGAGTTGAATAAATTAATGTAAGTTATTTTAAAAATTATAAAAGATTGTCCACGTACTATTATTTCAACCTCCTTCCCAATCACTTCTGTAATAAAGAATTAAAAAAATTATAAAACTATGTAATATTCGTTAATTCGGATGTTACAGTTTTTTTATAACCCAGAAAAACTTTTCCAAATGCTCCTCGACTAATAGGCTTGACAATTTTGAAATCTTGAATCTCTGGTACCTTGGCAGTTCGATTGACAATCTTTGATATTGTATTGAAAATAGAATTATCAATTTGCTTCAATTCGAATTGAGATTGTTGTGGAGTTGTGACCCCATTACAATTGCCATTGTTTGACTCGTTATCGGATATATTTTCATTATTCGATACCGACGATCATTACCAACGATCATTACACAATCGAACATGCAACATATTTTACACCCTCAAATATTTGCTATCGGCACTGAACTTCACATACCAAAAAAGCACATTGCACAGATATTTGACAAGATACCTGATTCTAAAAACGTTAAAAACTCAAGGTTTATGTTACGGTTAACATTTTTAATGACATTTTTTAGTCTTATATTTTATTTCAAATCCTCGTGATTCAAGAATAGGATTGAAATGATAAGCAGTTAAGAAAATTGACGATGATTCTCAAAATCACTTGCAGGATATGAAGCATAAATCTGTAACTATAATTATAAAACTCAAAATTTAATTTAAAAAAAAAATTATTAAATTCGATAGAACAGGTTAGACGACGACCCACGTTCTACAATATGAAATCAAAAGGATATAAAGAGTTTAAAAATATATAAAGAATGTCTTAAATTAGTTCCTCGGAGCTGATAGTATAAGTACTTATATATAAAGTAGGTGAAGAAAAACAAAAATTGATTGGTTGACGATGCAGAAGAATCGAATTTGAATTTCGACCGTGAACCTGTCAAACAAAATAAAAACAGAAGATTTACAAAAAAACTGCCTCTTCTGGCAATTTTCAACAATTCCCACCACTCATTATTGGTACTTTGCTAGAAATGAAAAATACAACTAGAATTTACTTTATCAGATTTGCAAAGTAGAGTGTTTACCTTCAAATCAAAAAAATCGAACAAAAATATTGAACTTTATAGATCAGAGTTCATATACCGTTTCATTCATAGTAGTAACTATGAACTTGCCTTCAAAAAAAAAAAAACCCTCGTTAAATGTCTAATACTGCGAAGTGAAGGCAAATTCAAGACTTATATAAAATATACCGTTACTGCAACCGTTGAAAGAAAGAGACTTTAAGTGCGACTCGTCAAAACGACTGACAGATTTTTTGCAACATGACGTGACGATAAATTATAATTAATAAATAATAAATTACTAATATTACTACTCATAATTGATAAAGCACATAAAGTATTTACTCGACCGTGCTTTGACTTATAATCTATTTTTTCGATTTTACCACTTGCAGATTTACAGAATCAAGGTACATGCCATCTAATGGCGATAACTTAAAATGATATCGTATTGAAAGTTTTGTATATAGGGCGTTTTCCAATTGTCACGAAGTGGTCACTTTACCGAACAGCTGATTTGCCTAGGGGCATAACAAACCGCGCGCCCCTATACTTCACGTGTTAAATTAGCTTGTTAAAAGTACTTGTAATTAGTTTATAATAAAGTAAAAAAAAATAAATAATAAATATCCGGAGAAAGCGGCAAATCCTCGTGTATCGAAATATCGAAGCGGTCTTTAGTTATAGTCTTTACTCTCAAGGGGGAAGTTTTTATTTTTTCAAATGACCAAAGAAAAACTCAGAAACAATCGTAATTGAGAATATTATCTTTCCACCAACAGCAGACTTGGATTGGAAGACGATTGCGAGGTGATTTTCATGATTTTTCGGAATTACGCTTGTTTCTGAGTTTTTCTTTGGTCATTTGAAAAAATAAAAACTTCCCCGCTCGAGAGTTTGTATTTCAACCCAAAAAAGCACATTTAATAACCATTTTATTAGAGATTATTGACAATATCACAGACGAAAAAACTGAAATTTCAATATTTTTTTATTTACAAACTAAAGACTTTAACTAAAAACTGCTTCGATATTTCGATACACGAGGATTTCCGCTTTCTCTGGATATTTTTTGTTTATTTTTTTACTTGATTATAAACTAATTACAAGTACTTTTAACAAGCTAATTTAAGACGTGAAGTATAGGGGCGCGCGGTTTGTTATGCCTCCAGGCAAATCAGCTGTTCGGTAAGGTGACCACTTCGTGACAATTGAAAAACGCCCTATAAGAAAAGTACTGATTTACTCAAACCGTGCATTGACTTATATACTATTTTTTGAGTTTACCACTTGCAGATTTACAGAATTAAGGTAATCACCATCTAGTGGCGATGGCTTAAAGTGATATCGTATGGAAGTGTTGAAAATTGATCTCCATTTTTTGAAACAACCAAGGAGGCTGGAGTGAACCTTTAAAAATTCTATGTAACACCCTTGCATAATTATACCATTTGAAAAAATACAATTATATCATGCATGTGATATATTTTGAAGGTTATTCTCACAAAGAGGTAGTTTTTAAGTTTAGGTAAATTTTTACTTGATACGTTGTCTTTTGTACATAAAAAACAACAACGACCAAGAAACTACAAGTGACGAACCACAAATTTAGCATTTATACCGTACAACATGACATATAAGTTCGAGGTATACATCAGAGTTATCGCAGCCTTCATCATCGATCTATTTTGACCTGTTCCAATTGAACCTCACGAACTAATCGTGCCCAATCGCCAACTTGTGAATTTCGAAGGCTCATATAGATAATAATATCTTTTCAGCGAATGAACATCCTCGAAACCACGCGCAATCATCGTTTCGTAATAACGCGTCTCCCTTTTCAGCATCGGTATATATCGTAACGATAATAAATAAATAAAAAAAAGCGAGTTCCATAATCGAAACGGGTGATTATATGCGTGCACACCATACACGTATTATCATTCGTAACGATGCAACTTTACACAAGGGCTGCGTAAATGGAGGAGGGGACGGGGATGAAAGCGATGTATTATATACGCGCTTGACCATGACTAAAGCACTCCGCGCGTAACATTCATCAAGCTATAATACACATACACACGTACACGGCCCCAAAGTCATGGCATATAAGTACGGCACGCGTATATTTCAAAAAGGGCTTTGGTACTCTCTTTTAATTAGAGAAAAACGATCTCTTCAGATTTCATTGCCTCGCCTGCTACTGCTTCTCGCTCGCTCGCTGTGTGTGTGTGTGTTGGTACAAGCGAGAAAAACTAGCGTCGAGCGAGAGAGAGAGAGGTGGCTTTAATCAGGATATTAAAGCTAAAAGAGGGCCTCGAGGCTTTTCTGTTCCTACCCGATTCGTTTCTTTCTTTCTGTCTCTCTCTCTCTCTCTCTCTCTCTCGCTCACACTACATACATAGATATAGATAGTGCGCTGCCGTGAGCTTATCGCGCGCAGCGGCGCTTCAACGTATAATACACGTAGTAGAGTACGGTAGATATAGCGTGCTAATTGCTGAAAGTCGTCGACCACGAATATATAACTGCTTTCTCTGTGCCAGTCCGATAAATTTTTCATTTCTCGTTCAAAAGAGAGAGAAAAAAAAAGTTTCTTCCTTTTCTTCGCTCGTAGCCTAGATTTGACGTTTCGTGTACGGCGAGCATGTGTAGTACGGATACATATTGCACATCCATATACACGGACACATCTCTTAACCACACGAATATCACGCAGCCCAACGAGCTATTAAGCCATCAGCTCTGTCTCTTGGCACTGCTGCTGCTGTGCCCCTGCACATACACACACGCACGCGGGAAGGCAGGTCCCGCGGGATTCATTTTCGGTCGATTATCCGTCAAATAGGGTCGGCTTTTGCGGCCTTTGTATTATCACGTCGCTCTCTCTCTCTCTCTCTCTTTCGCTCTGGTCATTGTTGCGAGGATGATGTATATATTCGAGTGACTCGTTTTTCGAGCCCCCGCGCGCTCTTCGTTCATCGATGTATATTTATGATGTACGCAGCAGAGCACAACCTGTCTCTATCTCATTCGCTAGCGAGGCGATATTTTTTTTCTCTCACTTCGCAATTCGGTCGTGGAATTTGGAAGTATTCGCGTATCATTGGTAGGGAAATAATTAAGAAATAGAAGATGTGAGCGTTATGTTAAATTATCGGAAACCGTACTTTGACTTATTCAATTATTTTTATTTTGATACTTTCGGATTTACAGATAAAGGTACTCGCCATCTAGTGTCGAAGTCTTGAAGAAAACAGTTTCTTAAACATGAAAGAAGCGTTACAACTGGAAATATGTAAACTGAAAATTAAACTTTTTATTGAACATATTTTCGTCGCATAATACTCCACGTTTGTTTTGCTATTTAATTTTTTTTATTCATTTATTATTTTTATTTATTATTTTTTTATTTTTGTATATTTAATATTTATATAAATAAATATTAAATTTATTATTAGTATTAGGTGCAACCTGTGCTTAGCAACAATTATTGTTTGTATCTGCTTTTATAGCAAAATCATTGGTATCTGGTTATTATGGTATTAGACATAAATTCAGATTAGCAACGACCTGTTATAATAATACCTCTGAACATTTTTTTGGGATCGTGCTATGACTTATACAATTATTTTGATTTTGCCTCTTGCAGGTTTACAGAAATGTAGCTACTCGCCATCTAGAGATGGGAACTTGAAGTAAAGCAATTCAATTGTCAAGTTCAGGCCAATAAAATTGCGATTAATATTTGTAACGTAATTGTAACAGAAAAATTCTTAAAATCATTAATGATCATTCTAAAACTTTTTAAACAGTGACATCTTTAGTCATCAAAACATTATTGTGGATCATTTCTACCAGGGTATAAATTATATTAAAATATTTATAAAAAAAACGAATCGTGAAGAAAACTTGACTTTTTTTCGTTCGAACGACTGCATTTATCCGAATACGCAGCCATGATTTAATTTACTTTTCCGTGCGAGGCTTCACTTTCGATTATATACGTACGCGATTCATACGTGCACGAGTACATACGTAGATGCAAAGAGAGTCATTTTCAATATGTAACCGGCATGCACGCATCGCTTTTCTATATACATACTTTTTATTATCATTTTCCTTTTTCTCTCTTTCTCCCTCTCTGCTGTGTACGTATGCGCGTCCGTTTTCATGCATAAAGAACTCGGTGTACCGTTTTACAATATATATCGGCAACAAATGGATTGGTTAAAATTCGGCGTCGGCGGCAGTGGCCGCGGCGGGGGAGAGAGAGAGAGAATTTTCTTTTTCATGTCGAGCGAAAATCCGACGCACATAGGAAAGAGTGTGAGTCTGTATCCTACATCTGCATAAAGGTACTATCGGACGGCCCCTGAGCGTACGCGAATGAGCGAAAAAGCTGCGCAAATTATCTTTGAGGCTCGCGAGCACGAGTGCATTTTGATAAATCGTATGAGTCTATCAATTTTCAAATTACCACCGTAATTTCGAGTTCTCTTCTGCTTTTTCTCCTCTTCTTTTGTTGTCGCAAGATTGGCACGTGATTAAATATTAAATACATCTATACGTACTACACGCGTGTATAAAGCGAGCATAGAAGCAAAAAAAAGCGTCTCTCGGCATTGATTCCATTCAGCCGCGCGGGCGAGTCAAAGTCGCTCGACGCGCCCGAAAAGTCTCGTATGCAACTTTCAATCTTCAGCTTAGAGCTTCAACGCCGCGGCGGCGGCGGCGGCATGTCAATCAAAAAAACGGGGTATACGTATATAAAGTAAGCCCCTTCAAAGCGCGCGCAAACTGCCTTTCCACAACTCAACGACACATCCCTCTCTCTCTCTCTTGCTCTTCGGGGTTGAATATAATAGGTCGAGAGAGCAAAGCGTCGCTAGACACACATTAAAGAAGTTCAACTCGACTCTCTATGTATGTATGTATGTGTGTGTGTGAGCAGCAGCACTGCAGATTGGATACCAAAGTGGAAGAGAAACTTGTCCCGAGCATAAAAGGAGCAAGGCTGTGTGTGCCGCTGCTGCTGCTGCTGCTGCTCTCCTTTTTAATCTAGCGACGATTCGCGCGCGCGCGCGCGCACACTCGGGCGGCTCAGCGCAGACCCCACGGATTTCTTTTCAACCGGGAAGGCAGAGACTTTTGTACGCGTGCGACTGTGTGTGCGTGTGTGTGTGTGTACGTGTGTACTCTATATATATAAACGTACAATTTTTTTTTGTACTCCCGCGCGAAATTGGATGTGCATTGAGTCAGTCGAATTATATCGTTGTTCGGGATTCTCGCTCAGGCGCTATTATGAATGCTTAGAACCCCGAGAGTTCAAGGGTATGATTGCTCGCGGGCTCGGGGATTTTCATTGCTAATGCCGCTTTCTTTTTTTTTTCTACTACATGGCTCAGTCGAAACCATCGTGTATTTATATGAGGATATACAAGCAGGCTTCTTCACTCGTGTAGTCATTACGTCGATTATATAAGTGTATGGGCGTAGTGCGATTATATTTGACTTGATTTTAATCTAGTTTTTGAGAGGAGCGAAATATATGTATTTGTTTTTTGATGTCGATGCGATTTGATTGCTCGATAGCTTGATAGAGCGGCTAAATGAGACATCGAGGTTTGCTTCAAATGGAAACAGATCGAATGACTATTGTCATAAAATAAATATTATTCGTTCGATTCATAGTTGTGATAAGTTTCTTATTTTCATCCTTTCTATAAAGCTTGAATCGAACGAAGGGTAGAGGGCAGAAGAAAGACGACTGACCGGTTACTTAAGTCCTGGCGGGGACCTCTCGTTTGCGGGCACTTACTCTAAGCTCCATCGCCACCTAACGGCATCAGCGGGAAGTCGGAAGTTGAAGTTGGTTTAGCAAAATGAAAAGCCTCGATTTCTAGTAAAAGATTGTCTTTATACTTTCTTCAAAAGATTAAATAGATGCAAGTATGGCAGTCTCATCCTTATAATTTGAATCTAACTTCAAAATTCTCTTTCTCATTTATGCAACTTTTAATGTCAAATCGTCAATCATCAATTACTTATAGCTATGATAGTATTGAAATAAAAGTTATTCCGACGAGTATTCAAACAGAGTAAACATTTTTTCCCTCAAACTGTAACCATAAAACAAAGTTTGTGATAAAATCATCGGTACATACGTATAACATCGGTAATAGACGAACGGATCAATTTGCAGGTATCACGCAAAAAATATCGTCTCATCGTGATGAAGATAAGTTTCGGTTGTATCCTCACTGCGATATTTAGTACAAATTATGATGCACTAGTGAGTATTCATGTTATTCTAAATTTTTTTATGTTACTTTATTATAGTTGATTTTGAATTTTCAATCGTGTGAATCAATTTAAATTATTTATTTGGTTTTCAGCGTTTAACCATGTGGAAATTGATGAAGCTCTATACTACATACGATATTTCTTCAATTTTTGCCGATAAATTCGTGATATTTTGCAAATTTTATCAAAATAAAGTTATTTTTACCAGTAGGTTAATTATCTTTGCCTATTCAACTGGTCAAAACAATTTTGGTATCATATCGTTTGACATATTAGAAATTTTTCAAAGGCTTCAATTGGCATATTTCCGAAATTCATGGTTATTGCAAAAGTTTTAAAAATTCATAGCTCAACATAGAGCGACTTAAGCAACAAAGTGCGAGAGAATTTTTTTTTGAAAAATATATAAATTTTCAGGAAAAAACTGAAAAATTATTCTAAAAAATCAATAAAATGTCATTAAGAAATATAATTATTTATAAGTACTCGTTGGAAAATATACTCATTATTTCGAACAGTAAATTTCACTCAATAATGATAATTTACCATCCATTCAACAATTAATAAGCCAGTTGCTAAACATAACTTCATCATATTTACGTATGATCCCAATCGGCAAGATTAATATTTTTGAAATTAATCTGCAAGAAGTGATTTTCAAATAACATGATTAATTTCAATGGTGCAAGTAATTGAGTTCAATGAATACATTACACGAGCTCTTCTGAAAGCTATCAAGTCTGATTGAGTTATGCTTATCAGTATAAGTCAATAACAAATTGACTATTTTTGCTTTACCAAAGATTGTACATGACAATGCGCCTTCTAGTTGGATTGATAATTTAATCGGTTAAATCGTGTCAAATCATCTAAAAACAATTTTTTTGTTCGTTTTAATTAGTTCGAAATTAATTAAACATTTTTGAAGTAATTTATTTCAACAATGTTTACATTTTTATTTTCAAATATCAAAACGAATTAGAATATAAATGTTCGGCATATTGATTGTCGAAATTATAACGGCTCTGAAGCTTTGATCGCGTAGATCAGAGCCTCCTTTCACTTGTGTCAGTAATAAGTTCATAATTATCTCTGCAAAATGTTGAAAAAATCATTGTTGAGTCTGTTCTTAGTCCTGCTTCTGAGCATCGCAGTGAGCAATGGTGAGTTTTCCGTTTCATCTGTTTTTCATCCAAGCTGTACAGTGCAAATTTAGTTTCAGCAAAAATCAGACGCAGAATACACGGCGGCAGACTCGCTTGGATGGGCCAATTCAAGCATCAAGTATCCCTTCAGATCAGCACCGGAAATTGCTCCTTTCATTTTTGCGGCGGCGCGATCCTAGACAAGTGGAATATCATCACGGCCGCCCACTGCGTCACCAGGAAGGAAGACAACCAATTCAATAAGGAGGACATCGTCGTCGTGGCCGGTACGACGGATCTGCGCAGCAAATACAACGCGATCTATCGCGACGTTGCCTGGACCATGATACCCAAATTATATAATCCCAGACGGTCGTACCTTCACGATGTAGCAATTTTGAGGGTAAGTGCAACTTTAGAACTGTAAAAAAAAACAACAACTCATCGAGTTCACATTTAATTTTCGACTTATTACCCCTTGACAACAGTTGAGGCGACCATTGCCACTAGGAAGTGATTACAAAATCCAGGCACTCAAATTACCCAAGGTCAATGAGTTCCCACTCACGGATGATCAATTTGCCACCGTCAGTGGTTTTGGTAGAAGCCAAGATAATGGAAGAGGCAGTCCAGTTTTACGGTATACTTACGAACAAATAAACCAGCCCAATAAATACGGCTGCTCGTCTAAATTGGTCTGCACCAGGCCCATGAGCAATGAAATGAGTGGGGTATGCAAGGTACGTTGATCTTATACAGGGTGCGACAAAAGCAGAGAAAGCCTTGGAAATATAAATCGCAGAGCGATTTTTTAAAATCATAAATTCATTTAATTTTAGGGTGACAGTGGCAGCGCACTCGTCGGTATAAACACCGATCCGACAGATCTGACATTATACCGCGATACCCTGATCGGTATCACGAGTCACTTCGTGGGCGACTCCAGTTGTGGAACCGGAGCGAGATATACTCGAATCTCGGAATATCTGGATTTCATTCGTAATGCGCGAGAAATGCATTTAAGAGATATTCGGTATACAGTTTCGTATCATCAGAGTGAAGACGAGGTGCGCTCGATTCCTTTTTGCGTTAGTGACCTAATATTGTAGAGTAAGAGATGTGGATGATTAACTTTAATTACTAAGTTATAATTACTAAGTTGTGTATTGTTAATGATATTTTGTATATTTTACTTAAAATAAACTTTTATACCAGTAATTTAATTGCTTGTCTTTCGAAATAAAAAACACAAAAAAGTAAAAATATACCTGTCTAAGGAAAATTCCATGCTAACATTGATTAATTTTTTTACCAAATTGGAAATCTATATGGAAAACAAAAGTTAGATTAGTCAAAAGATTTTTATTTATTTTATTGATTGCATTAAAGGTGATGATGAAAAAATTTGTTTTGAGAAGTCTGCACTGTTTGATTTCTTTTTTAATATACATTTTTGAATCATGTGCTAATTTCCGTGATACTTCTCTCTCAATAAGGTTAACACATAAACTAATACGAATTTTACAATTATAATATGTTTACATTCGACAAACTTTACTCGACTGCAATTCGAAAAATTAATTTCACCCGCCGACGTATAGTTTCGAGGCGCTGCTCGAAAGTATAATTTTTGACAATCTGTTTTCGATCGAACAGTCTACTCGCACTGCCGAACCGCTGCTCGCACATTACAAAGCTCTGTACTTGTCGACAACACGAAATTATTTTGTTTCTCCAAATAATTTATTTTTCACGCGCGATTCGATCGAGACACAGTCTCGAGGGTCATTCGCCGCGCTAGTGCACACTGAATATCTGAGTTTACGCGTACTTAAAAACACACCTGTGTTACATCGAGCTAGTAATTATAAAATTCTAGGAAATCCACACACGAATATCAGACACTTTTTGCTCTTCAATGTTTCATATCAAAAATATTTGAACAGCAATGGCAAAAAAAAATATTTCGAAACTTTTAAATCACACTTAGCGTTGTAGTTTTTAATTATCAATGCGTTGCATACAACAATTACGAGACTTCAATGTTGGGAGTCATATGTCGGTTAGCCTGGTGGAGGCACGCGTTTTCTATCCAAGTACCGCGTATCTACTTGTTCGTTATGTTGTAGACAAGGATTGTCACTAAGGGGGCGGGCGAAGAAATAACTCATTCAAGTAATATATAATGAAGTTTATTAAGAGATAAGATGAGTTACGATTCAAGTTAGAAAATTAATAACAATCAATACAGTTAAGTTTTCCCGACCCGAGCTCAAAAGAGAGCGAAAGAAAGAGTTAACAGTACTTACAAAATAGACGAAGGATTGCTGTCCAAGTACGTCGTCTGCTCGCACTGTTGGGGAGCAATTTCGACTCGCGAAGATGTTGAGGTGTCGAATACCTCTCGATTCGGTTTCGTCAAACGGCAGATCTCACCTGTGTCGCAGCGCGATGCTAACACATTATACTACATTACATCCATGCGTGCTGACATCGTTTGCATATCGAACGATCGTTACAATTCAAGTATTTTAATAATTAGATCTCAATGCGAGCTTCATATTTTTAAAATCTATCCGCAAAAAAAGTAATTTTCAAAAGAAATGATTAATTTCAATGGTGCAAGTAATTGAGCTCAATGAATAAATTTAAATTCGAAATCTCACGAGCTCTCTCATTCGTGAAGGCTGCGAACAGTGCTTATCAGCGACAGTCGATAACAAATTCACTATTCTGTGATAATACGCGCTTTAGATGGATTTATAATTAAATCGATTAGTCGGTACCAAATCATCCAAAAAAAACATTCCTCTCATTGTTCAAAATTGATTAAAAATTTTGGAAAGAAATTTATTTTGAATAATGTTTGTATTTTATTTCCAAAAATCGAAACGAAAAAAGAATATAAATATTTGACATAATGACTGTCTTGAGTATAATGGCTCTGGAGCTTTGATGGTGCAGATCAAAGCCTCCGTCCACTTGTGTCAGTGTCAGAGCTCGTAATTCAGCCAGCAAAATGTTGAAAAAATCTTTGTTGAGTTTGTTCTTGGTACTGCTTCTGAGCATCGCAGTAGGCAATGGTGAGTCTTCTCCTTTTTCCATCTGTTTTCAGTTTATTTTTTTTTCGTTCAAGTACAACTAACTCTTTCTCTTCAAAAATCAAGTTTCAGCAATCCGTACAGCAAAATTGAGACGCAGAATACACGGCGGCAGAATTGCATCGATGGGTGAGTTCAAGCATCAAGTATCCCTACAGTTCGAATCAAGACACGCAAAATGCGCTCACCATTTTTGCGGTGGCGCAATAATAGATGAGTGGAATCATCACGGCCGCCCACTGTATCACTTATGGGGACAAAAACTTCATCAATCCGCATCAAAAAATTGTCGTAGTAGCCGGTTCGGGGGAACTTCGCGACAAAGACGAAAACATTTATCGCGACGTCGAGTGGCTCATGATACCCGAGGCTCACACAATGTGGGATCAGTTCCAGTGGAAATACAATCCGCGCCACGATATAGCAATTTTAAGGGTAAGCGTTGAAAAAAAATCTTATCGAGCTCATATACATTTAATTTTCGAATTATTATCTCTCGATAACAGTTGAGGCGACCATTGCCTCTAGGCACCGATCCAAGACTAAAGGCACTCAAATTACCCGAGGTCGATGACTTTCCAGAAGAGTATCAACAATACGCCATGGTGAGCGGCTTCGGTCGACACGCACCTGTATCACGTGGCAGTCCAAGGTTACGGTATGTTTTCGAAGAGATAAACTACCCCGGAAATAATTGCTCAGCCAAGCTGGTCTGCACCAAGCCCGTTCACAATCGCAGGAGCGGCATATGCATGGTACGTTGATTTCACATACGTTTTATTACGATGAAAAAGTATAAAATCCCTTTTTTTTATTATAAATTCATCGAATTTCAGGGTGACAGCGGCAGTGCACTCTTCGCTAGAAACGATGATAAGTCAAATTGGGATTTATACGATTATAAACTGATCGGTATTACGAGTGCTTTTCATGTTGGCGATTTGGGTTGTGGCAATGGAGGCATTTACACTCGAGTCTCAAAATATCTAGATTTCATTCGCGACGCTCGGGTACTTAAGCTCGATAAGTTACATGCCGCACGTACGATACATGAGAGTGCAGACGAGATGCAACGTCTTCCTCACTGCGATCAAGAATTGCATTACGATCGGCCTAGTAACGACTTCTTGTGAACAAAGTTGGCAAAAATTTTAAAACAAATCGGACCCGTCGATTTTGTAACAAATCAAATTAAAATAAAAAAAACATGTAAAAACAATCATATCTTTCTCTTCAGGGTATTTTTATTTTTTCATGTCCCAAAGGAAAACTTCATGCTTGTGTTAGAACCTATAAAGAAAATAAAAGTTACTTTAATAAAAAAAAATAATAATTGTTTTATTGATTGCATTTAAGATGCCGACGAAAATAATTGCTTAATTTATTTTTTGAGATACCTTCTCGGTTTACTTAAAAACTAACGATTGATATTATCGATCACGGTAAATATCAACAAATAAAACTGCAATGACGTTTTTTGAACATCAGGAATAAATAATTGTGTTCTCATCATGTATTTATCGTAAGCCTATGTAAGTAATCAGCCACATGAAGAAAAATTATGACAACCTAACTGAATTTCGCGGACAGACTGACACAGTGATAAAACTTAGGGTATACTAGTTACTCGATGTTTTTGTTAGAATTATTTGTTAAAAATAATAAATCGTAATAGAAAAATCGAGGAAATAAATTTTCGGAAAAAAGTCCGTTTTTTGAGTGTTTTTAAACCAATTTTGATGAATACTTGATATTTTACAATTACAAATAAAAATAAACAATTCATACTTAACTGGTTTAACTCGATGTTACAACGATGAAGAACTAAAAACTTTTGATTCCGTTGTTTTTGCCACGATCGAATAAGACACCTTTTACCACGACGCGTTAGCAAGTACTCGCTATTCTGCCGCGCGCAAATAAAGCATGTTTTTTTCACTCAAGTACATTTAAGCAATTCGCGCTGGGGGAAAGAGGTGATATATGATCAATGACTAGTCAATTAATTTTTTACAAAGCACTACTCTGAGAGAAACAAACATGTCCTAGAAAAAAGTTAATTGTTTATATTTATTGAAAAATATTCATATATTGTCGTAACAGTCAATTAAACTCAAACAATTGTCTATTTTTTTTAAACCAAAATTGATTACAGATTGGAGTAGATATTTATAGTTCGAATTACAATTAAATGGATAAATTGGGTCATGTCATTTAAAAATCACTTCGCCCATTGTTTGAAATTGATTCGAAATTTTTGCCGTAGTTTTTTTTAATATTGTTTACAAGTTATTTTCAAAAGATGATTTGGATATAGAATATAAATATTCGGCATAGTGATTGTCGAACATGTATAACGGCTCTGTAGCTTTGATGGTATAGATAGAAGCCTCTGTTTACTTGTACCAGTATTGGTGCTCACAATTTAGTAATCAAAATGTTGAAAATGTCTTTGGTGAGATTGTTCTTCGGTCTGTTTTTAATCATCGCAGTGAGCAATGGTAAGGATACTTTATTTTTCACCTGCTTTTTTAATCCAAACGTCACATTGTAATAAATTCTATTCTCTCCCTTATATCTTAAGTTTCAGCCAACACAGAAGGTAGCCAACTTGCTCAGCAGGAGGATTTCAAACATCAAGTGTCTATCCAAATCATCACTGGAAATCACTCCAATCATACCTGCAGCGGCAGCATACTCGATGAGTTGAACATCGTCACGGCCGCTCACTGCGTCACCGTTCCGAAAACCAACGAATTGGATAATCGCAAAATTGTCGTCGTAGCCGGTACGGCGGATCTGCGCGACAAAAGCTCCGGCTTGCGTCGCGACGTCGAGTACATCATCGTGCCCAAATCTTACAGTCTCAGAAAGGACAACTACGCCGATATAGCAATTTTGAAGGTAAATATATTCGAAGCTGTAAAATAACTCGTCGAGCTCACATTTAATTTTCTATTTGTTTTCTCTCGAAAATAGTTAAGAAATCCGTTGCCTCTCGACACTGATTCAAGAATAATGGCAATCAAATTACCCTTGGCCAATCAGAATCCACCCTTAGATATCGTCGTGAGTAGCTTTAGCTTTTTAAACAATTACCCCAATGGCACAATAGTGTGGCAAACTCCCAGTCCAGTTTTAAGGTGGACATTTGAAGAAATCAACGCTCCCGATTATAAGGACTGCCACGTCAAGGAAATCTGCAGTAAGCCCAAAGACAGCCGTTCCGTGCAGGGAGCATGCAATGTACGTTCATTGTTAACGTTTGGAAATAATGAAATTTATTTTTTTTTTTTATTCATTAAAATTCAACATATATTTTTTTAATTACAGGGTGATGGCGGCGCTCCGCTCGTCGATGAAAATACATACTCCTTGATTGGTGTAACGAGACACTTAAAATACGAACTGTGTGGAAAGGAGGCCAGATACACAAGAGTTTCAGCTTATTTAGATTTCATCAATAACGTACGAAGAATCAATTTTAATGACATTGCGTATTTGAAATTATAAAATGATCTTGAGTTAGAACATTCTGATGGCTACCTATTTCACTAGCCAACGCAGATGCTATAATAAACTTCTTATACACGGTTGTTTTAAATTGTTTTAGTTTTTAGTTTTGTATTTTTAAGCTTGTAAATAAATTAAACAATTTCCGATAAATTGACTTTCATACTTACGAGTAAATCATCTATACAATTTGAGAACAAAAATTATCCACTTAAAAGTTTCCAATAGCTCCACTTCTGCAAAACTGCATACATCTGCTAAGAATTTTGTTTACTTAGTTTCTCCCTCAAACTATATCAATTGTAGCAGAGGACAAGAATAAAGCAAGTCTTTTAATAATAGTCGAATAAAATGACGAATAAAGCAACATTAGCTTGGCATTATATATTATAGCATAGCTTGGCGCTTTTTTTCTATCCACATATATTGAAAAAAACAAAGGAATAAAAATTTGGCAATGGCTGAAAAAAGGGTTTATGTGCAACACTTTTCTTCAAAATTCCATCAATTTTTTTGATAGTTTTTTTCAACATATAGGAATAAGTACGTAATATATTGCACTTTCGGATAAAAGTAAAAAACAATTCATACTAACCTGATTCAAAGTGCCACTTTATCTAAACGTTTTTTTACACAGTGTTACAATTTTAGAAGAACCTTCATGAGTTAACCTACAGTCTTCCTACAAAATTTCACACCCCAAAGTCTTACTAAATTTCAAGAACCAGGCCGAAGAAATATCTTTACATAAAATTTCATCTTGATGCACGAATAATAAAAAACTGAAAAAAAATGTTGTTACCTCCGCTATTGACCATGACACCTTTTTGACAAGATGTGTTCAGAAGTACTTGCTGTTATTCCGCGCACAAATAAAGCATGTTTCAGCAACTCCAGCTTATTTGCGTGATTTAATTTATGTGATACTTGCACTAGTGGAGGGCGTCGATATATCGTCCATTACTATAGTCCATTAATTTTTTATAAAAAGCATTGCTGCAAAATCCTGCAAAAAATCGTTGGATTGTTGGAACAGCTCATTTAATTCAAACAATAAAAATTTAGTAGTAAATGAAATTCATTCAAAATTTTGGCAGTTCGATAATGTTTGCATTTCATTTTCGAACATCGAAACGAAAGAAGAATATAAATATTCAACACGAAAACCGTAAAAAGTAGAACGGCTTTGGAGTTTCGACGGTCAAGATCAAAGCCTCAGTTCACTCGTATCAGTGTGGATTCTCAAAGTATACTAATCAAAATGTTGGAAAGGTCTTTGGCGAGTTTGTTCTTCGGACTCCTCTTGAGCATCGCAGTAAGCAATGGTAAAATTTCTCTATTTTTCACTATGTTTTTTTTCAAAATCCAAACGTCACACTGTATTAAACTCTGTTTTCTTCTCTGCATCCAATAAATTTCAGCCGACGAAGAGCTCGAGCTATTGGACGGCGGATATCTCGCTGGCCCGGACGAATTCAAGTATCAAGTGTCCGTTCAGCTGCTCGAAGACGATTGCACGCGTCACATATGCGGCGGCGCGATACTCGATAAGTGGCACGTCATCACGTCCCCCATGTGTTTCGGGGTTGTATCCCTCGTAAACAACGACATATTCAAGCAAAATGTTAACTACGTCGTCGTGGCCGGTACGAGGGATCTGCGCAACAAAACCTCTGGCATGTATCACGAGGTCGAGTACACCTACGAGCCGGCCAAAGGTGTATACAACATGTACAACAATTTTAAATCGGAACGCTGCTCCGAAATAGCAATTTTGAAGGTAAGCGGACCTTCTGGAACTGTACAAGAAAAACTGCATCGAGCTTGTACGTTTAATTTTTGGCCTTTTTTTTCTCTTGACAATTATAGTTGAAAAATCCGCTGCCTCTCGACACCGATTCAAGAATAAGCGCGATCGATTTACCCACTGTCGATCAGTACTTGTACGAGTCTCAACAAGAGCCCTTGACGATCGTCTCGAGTGGCTTCGGCTTTTATCAGAAGTACCCCGACGGCCGAATGGCGAGGGGATGGGACAGTCCAGTTTTACAATGGGATTATCAAGAATACCAGGATCAATACCCCGAACTATGCTATAATATGACAGTCAAAACTAACTTCCCTGAAGATCCGAATATCGTTCCGACGACCTGCAATGTACGTTTATCTTACTTTCTTTATTTTTCTTTCTTTCTGTTGAAGCAGGGCAGCAAAATGAAGACACTCTCTCTTACTATAAGGTTTATTTATTAAAAGAATAAGTATGAATAAGTAAAGTACAGTGAGGCAAAAATAAACTTGGTTGGGCGCTCGCATGTACACTCGTCGCTTGCAGCGGACAGACTGACTGCTCTGTGTCGGCAGGAGCGGAGTCAAGCGGATACAGATGGAGCAGTGGTCGGCTGATTGCTCGCAAAATTTGAGATATAATTAAGAGCACATATATGAATACTTCAACACTTTCTTTCTTTCTTTTTTGTTTACAATTGATTAAAATTATAATCGCGAATTTTTCTTGAATTTCAGTCCGACTACGGCGCTCCACTCGTTGAGAAAAAAACTCCGATTGGAAAATACACCTTGATTGGTATCGCTTTGGATCGTGCGGGTAGGTATTGCGATCTGGGCCGCAAATATGTCAGAGTCTCGGCTTTTCTGGATTTCATTGGTAACGTAAAAAACCAAGTTTTCGACGAAGTGATATCTAAAAAGTTACCGGAACATCGCGATGCAGAATTGATGCCCTCGTACCCTCTCTGCTGATAGTGCAAGTCCTGTGATGTATTCGTGAATTCCAACTGTATTATAGTTGTTGTAAATAAAATTTCTTACCAATGAGTGAGCCGTCTATACTATTCAATAAAAGTTCATGGCAGCTGTCATTATTACAACAGTACAGCAACTTTTTTAAACTCTGTATTTTGAGAATCAATTATTATATGGGTGATTGTCATGAAAAGGTCGTTTTTGATGTCCTGCCCTGTACGCAGTTGAAAATCGTGAAATGTCGCTACTGGAATATGCGGAATAGTTAGATATCAATTATTTCTAACTTTTACATATATTATTGGACATAAAAAAACCATATTACGCCAACTACAGCTTAAAAACAGTCGAAAATGTCTTTGTCGTCACGCGTCCAATTTTAAGAATCAGTCAAACATTATACCCTAAATAGTATATTTTGCACCTAGGGAGTGAAAAACTGGAAAGTCTCAGAGCACGTGTAATTTATCATCCGAGGCGAAGCCGAGGCTGATAATCACGTG